>WBNH01008968.1:28842-41462 GCA_013401255.1 Urocolius indicus | reverse complement strand
GGGAGCTGGGGCCAGCGGCGCCCCGGGGGGCTTTGGGCCAGGGACCCCCCTGCGGGCGGGGGGCCGAGGAAATGACGTCAAGCCCACCCCCGGTACTGCTCCGGAGGTGGGGATGGAGGGATGAAGGCAGTGCGGAGGCGGGGGGGGAAGGGATGGGGGGGTGGAAATCGGCCGGTGAGCGTTGTCATGGCAATGCCCGGCTGGACCGCGGCGAGGAGGGGCAGCTGCTGCAGGGATGGGCTGGTGGGGACAGCGCTGGTGGTCTCCCAGGTGTGGGGAAGGGGTGACGCACTCAGCCCTCGGTTGTGCTGGGTCCTGACAGGAGCCTTGCTCCAGGGCTTCCGAGGGAGAGGTGCTGAGGATGCTGAAGCTTGGGGTCACCGTGCCAGCAACTCCCAGGTCCTGCTGTTAGGGGCTGGGGACCCCCAGGGCTCCTCATTGTGGCACGGGGGACCTCCAGATCCTACTGGCATTCCACGGAGACCCGCTGGATCTCCTTATCACAGCACGGGGCACCTCCAGACCTCTCACCCTGACACCAGGACATCTCCTCACTGCTGTGCCGTGGGGCACCTCCAGACCTCAACGAGGCACTGCCACAGTGAGGCACATTCCACCTGCTGTCACAGGGACCCTCAGCCTCACCCTCTTCCCGTGTGGCCGTGACCCACAGATGGGGCAGCCGGTCCCTCTCTCCCTCCCCATGCAGACACCTGCCCCCACTGTGTCGCCGGGCCCAGCAGGTTTCGTGTCTTCAGCATCTCTGAGCCGAGCGCAAGTGGCCGGGCGGAAGGGGAAGCCATCACCGCCCGCGCACGGCCGGAGAGGAAGGGGGCCTTTGTTCACCCTTCCTGGCCATTCACACGGCGGGGGAGCGGCAGCCGCTCCGGTGGGCTCCCCGGGGACGAGGAGGGGGCACAGGGCTGATCGAGCTGCAGCCCAGCCCACCGCCTTCTTCCCGTTGCCAACATCTGCAAAAGCGTTTTGCTCCGTTGCTAAAACCTATCGTGTGCTGGGTGCTGAGTGCCTGTCGCCTCCCACCCATGATGCCCGTGCCCCCCTGGCAGGTTCTCGGTGAAGACCCTGCTGGAGAAATACACGGCAGAGCCCATTGATGATTCCTCTGAGGAGTTTGTTAACTTTGCCGCCATCCTTGAGCAGATCCTCAGCCACCGCTTTAAAGGTAACGGTGGCCCACAGGGACGGGCCCCCGTGCAGCTCCTGGCTCGTCCCTGTGCCCATCTCTGTGGGTGGTGGGGGGCAGGCAGGTGGATGCTGGCGCCAGGGAGCGTGCACAGCCTCTGGCTCAGGGCTTTCTGGGCGGATGGGGTTTGCTGGCACGGTGGCACCTTTGGTCCCTGCAGGCCCCGTCAGCTGGTTCAGCTCAGATGGACAGCGTGGGTTTTGGGACTACATCCGTCTGACCTGCAGCAAGGTCCCCAACAACTGTGTCAGCAGCATCGAGAACATGGAGAACATCAGCACCTCCAGGGCCAAGGTCAGGAAGGTGCCAGTTCTTGTCCCTGTCCTCATCCCCACGCCCATTCCTGCCCGTTTTCATCACACCCGGTCCCTGGCATGTGGACCCATCCGTATCCCCATCCCCCTCCTCATCCCGTTCCATCCCCTCTCTGCACCCATTCCCACCCCCTCCACCCTGCCCTTCTGATCCCCATCTCACATCACGGGACTCGCTGGGGCAAAGTGGGAGCTGTGAGTCCCTGTTGGGGGAAAAAGTGGGGCCAAAAGCAGCTGGTGGGTGGGAAGCCCCCCTGCCTGCTGGTGCCCAGTGGCCCTGGGGTGGCAGCGGAGGGTAGCAGCAGTCCTCAGGGCAGCCCCGCGGGGCGGTGCCTTGCAGGGCCGGGCCTGGATCCGCGTGGCGCTGATGGAGAAGCGCATGTCTGAGTACATCTCCACGGCGCTGCGGGACACGAGGACCACGAGGTGGGTGAGCGGCCCATGGCACAGCCGGCGGCACCACTGAGCGCACACTGGGGTGCCGGGGGGTGCACGTGCAGCCGTGTCCTTCCCCCACAGGCGGTTCTATGACGATGGGGCCATCATGCTGCGGGAGGAGTCCATCGTTCTCACAGGGATGCTCATTGGACTCAGTGCCATCGACTTCAGGTAGGGGCAGGTGGCACGGTGGGACGTGGACACCATGCCCCCCATGACAGGCTACTGCTGGCTCCCCACTGCTGCTCTGACTCTCGGTTCTTTCTCCTGCTGCCACTCAGCTTCTGCCTGAAGGGCGAGGTGATGGATGGCAAGACACCCGTGGTCATTGACTACACACCCTACCTGAAGTTCACGCAGAGGTATGAGCTGGGGTGCCTTCTCTGGGGTGGAGACTCCGCTGCCTCTCCCCTGGTACCCTGCAGTGCATTCCCCACTGAGCCCCTGAACCCCTCAGCTATGACTACCTGAGCGAGGAGGAGGAGCGGGGCAGCGTGGAGAGCAGCACGAGCGAGGACAGCTCCCCTGAACACCCCTACCTGCCCCTGGTCACCGATGAGGACAGCTGGTACAATAAGTGGCGCAAGATGGAGCAGAAATTTCGCATCGTTTATGCCCAAAAGGTACTGGAAGCCGGGGTGGGGTTGTCCAGGCACCAACCCCCTGGGACACTCTGGCGCAGTCCATCCCCACTGCATCCCCGCACCTGGTGGCACCCACAGCCGTTCATGCTGCTACTGGGGTGACCCAGCTTCCTCCTCCATCCTGCGTGGCCCTGGAGATGCGGTGGGTGGTGGGAGGGTGTTTGGAGGCGGCAGTGGCACACTGGTGACAGTGGCCTCGTTCAGGGGTACCTGGAGGAGCTGGTGAGGCTGCGGGAGTCGCAGCTGAAGGACCTGGAAGCAGAGAACAAGCGTCTGAAGCTGCGCCTGGAGGAGGTGATGGTGCAGAACCAGCTGGAGAAGAGGGAGCTGGAGGGCATCATCCTGGAGCTTCAGGAGCAGCTGTGAGTAGGGACCTGCCACTGCTGCTGGGCACGGTGTGGGTGAGAGGGTCCCTGCAGCCTTGGTGCCCCATAGGCTCTGCATGAGTGGTGGTCCCTGGCACCCCATACGCCCTGTGCCTGGGTCCCTGGGTGTCCCTGGCTGTGGAACACAGGGTCCCATATGCTCCACGGGATGTGATGGGTGGCAGGTCCGTGGTACCCAAGTGCCCCCTGTGCCCTGTGGAACACAGTGAGGCCCCAATGTCACATACGTCCTGTGGGAGGCGGCGGGTGCCCGGTACCCCACGTGTCCTGCTTGTGCCAGGTGCTGAGCACACGCCTTTGCCGCAGGACGGGGCTGATCCCCTGTGAGAACCCGCAGCTGGCCCAGCTCTCCAAGGAGATGGTGGCCCCCCTGGTGAACCAGTGGCCCTCACTGGGGACCCTCAACGGCAACGAGAGCGGCTCGGACAGCAAGCTCTACAGGAGGTAACCCCCCAGGCAGGGGGAAGAGCTGCTCCGACCCACACCCAGCACCCTATCCTGCCCCGGGGGGGGGTCTGTCCCAGGCAGGGGACGGGGAGAAGGGCTGGCCGTAGCTGTTGCAGCCCCGGGGGCGCAGCGCAGGGGAGGCTCAGCGCCGTCCCTCCGCAGGCACAGCTTCGTGAGCACCGACCAGCTCTCGGCAGAGAACAGCCTCAGCTCCGACTCCCAGCGCCTGGGCGAGGGCAAGCGCGAGGGCGAGCCCTGGGTGCCCTTGGGTAAGACCCCCCCCCACCACTGCAGGGTGCCCCGTGAGGCTCAGCACATCCCCCCACACGCACCCAGGCGCCCGGGCCCCTCCAGCAGCTCCCCCATAACGGGGATGCTGTCCCAACCCTGCAAGGACACCCAGGTCCCTCCCGGAGAGGTGGCCCCTGTCCCCATCCCCTCCCCCCGCGGCAGGGCTGGGGTGTGAGGCTGCAGCCCCCCACAACACCCCGCTCTGCCCGCAGGGAAGGACCCCACGCCCTCCATGCTGGGGCTCTGCGGCTCCCTGGCCTCCCTACCCAGCTACAGTTCCATGGCCAGCCTCAAGTCTAACAAGTGCCTGGTGAGCGACAGCACGGAAGCCAGCCCGACCCGCAGCCCGAGCTGAGGCTGCCGGCCCCCCGGCCTGGCCCCACCGCGGAGGACTGACCTCAGCCTCCCTCTTGCCGTCCCGGGACCAACAAGGGACTTGCCAACCCCCTCCCGGGGAGGCTGGGGACAGGCAACCCCCTCCTCGACACCCCGCAATGGCTGCAGCTCGGCCCCCCCAGCGTGGGCCCTGGCTGGAGACGCGGACCCACGGGCATGGGAGACGCCAGCCTGGGACCCACGTGAGCTGGGGGCGTCGGGAGGGGATACACACACACCTGGGGATAAACACATAAGCTGTGTCGTGAATCTGTCACTGTGGGTGAGCTCTGCCGGGGAAGCAAGGGAGGGAGGGCATGTCCAAAACCCCTCTGGGGCCAAGGAGGTCTGGCATAGCTCATACCCATCCTGCTCAGCCCACAGGCCTCCTGTCGCCTCCAGCCCCAGCCCAGGGGCTGGCCTGTCCCTCCCTTGGGGACCAACTGTCCTCCCTTGCANTGAGTTGTTTTCGGTGATTTTGGTTTTTATTTCAGCCCTGTTTGCCTTGTTGGAGCAAAAGGAATCAATAAACGCAGCAAGCCAAGTTGGCCTCCGTGAGCTTCCCTGAGCCAGGAGAGGAAAAAGAGGGGGAAATGACCCCTTCTGCTCTTCACTATGAGGTCCTAGAACAGGATCTCACAAGCCTCCCCTGGCCTCCCCCCATGAGACCACCTCTGTGACACAGCAGCTCACCGAAGGATGGGACAGCCCCTGCCCCTCACAGGGCTTGTAGAGAGGTCTTGGGGTTCTCCTTAACCCCACTAAAAGCCCAGAGAAGACCTGGTGGGTGGCAGCACACCCCCAACCGTGGGAACACAGAGGCCACCCAAGGGATGCTTTCCACAGCCCCAGCATGCCAGGAGCAGGGAAAGACGTCTTTGCACTAAGAGACGAGTAGTATTTTATTTAAGAAAATAAGAGAAATCCCCTTCTAGAGTGCCAGGGCAAGCTGGGGTAGCACTTGCACCTGGCACAATGCTGGGGCAAGCCCTCACAGTGAAGGGACAGGGCAGAGGTTCCCAGAACGCCCCCTCAGAGCAGCAGCGAGGTCTGTCCCCATGCAGGCTCCAAGCCCAGAGTCTGGCAGGAGACAGAGCCTCCACCAGTGGGAGGAGAGGTCCAAAGACAGAATGGATCCTGCCGTGTCCCCGCAATCATCAGAGCCAGCAAGAGGACCCTGTGCGTGACTGATGGCAAGGAGAGGCAGAGGCCCAGCTGGAGCAGGGCTGGGGGCCCAGGCAGGCAGAGAAGCCCCTGAGGGTTTGGTCCTCAACAGAGCCCCAGCCTCCACATCCTGCTCTGCTGCCAGGGCACCCCATACTTGCCAGAGCATCCACAAAACCAGCAGCAGCATCCCTCCAGCCTCACAGGATGAGCGCGAGGGACTGTGCATCCCCTGCAGCAGATGGGGCTGGAGAGCGGGGCCGGGCCGGGACCCGGGGAGGCAGAGCACGGCACGAAGGCACTTGGGGCTGGCGTGGCCGTGTGCAGGTCGCTGCTCCCAGGGCACCTCATCGGGAACAGGGTGGGCAGTGGCCCCCAGGGCACCAGCCACGTCCAGTCCTGCCCCAGCCTCGGGCTCACAACCCGCGCAACTGCCGCTCCTGGTTCACCTTCTGGAAGAAGGTCTTGCCGAATTCGTACGTGCTGATCATGATGGCGCAGGCTGGTGCCACCTTAATGACGCGGGGCAAGAACCCTGCAAGGACAATCCCGTCAGCCCCTTGCTGAGGTCAGGGCAGCAGTGAAGCCCACCTGGGGCCTGGGGCACGTCCTTACCCGCAAACAGCCCCCGGGTGCCAGACTCCGCGCGGATGCGCCGCATTAGCAGCCAGGTGGAGGAAGGCTTGGAGGCCGCGACTGCGGAGAGAGGGGAGTGGGTGAGGCTCCAGGGATGCCCATGTCCCACTGAGGAGCCCTGCTTGCCCCCAGGCATCGTCCCCGAGCCCAGCCCCTCACCTGGGTGCACCTCGCTGTCTCCCAGCTCGATCTGCCGCTGGGTCTTCACCACGTCGAAGGGCAGGGTCAGCACGGCAGCCACCTGCAGGCCGGGCAGCGAGGCGTGAGCCAGACCCAGCCACCCTGCCCTGCGCCGGCTCTGCCATCGCCTCCTCGCGCTGTGCCAGCTCTGTCCCCCACTCCCAGCACAGGCCGTGCCCCTGCTTGCAGCTGAGCCAGCCCCTGCATGGGGCAGCCCCAGGGCCCCGGACTCACCGTCCCGGAGATGCCTCCGGCCGCGAAGCTGATCATGAACGTGGCCTCGTCCAGCCGGGCCTGTCTGCAGAGCCATTCCCTCACCAGCTCATAGTTAAACCAGTAGAGAGCTGGCAGGAGATGAGAAACACCAGCGCTACAACGAGTGCCCCTGGACTCACTCACCTCCCCCAGCCCACGCCTGTCCCCCCGCCACGCCTCAGCACCAGGGCTCAGCCCGTGCTGCCGCAGCCATACCCGAGAAGGGGACGTCTCGCAGCACGGTGGGGCCCCAGCCCCTCCAGAGGGACAGCCAGCCGTCCTGGGCCACCGCCAACTGGATGCAGAGGCCCAGCTCCCGGTAGCTGAGCTGCCGCGACTGCATCTTGGTGCGGATGAGCTCCAGCGGGCTGATGACCGTCACGGCACCCACTGCAAAGGAGGGGACGTTGGGCATCAGCCCCAGCTGCTCCGGCAGTGGTGCCGGAGCCACCGGGGTGCCGCAATGGCAGACAGGGCAGCAAACGTGGGCACCGACGGCCAGGATACCCGCTGTGCTCTCCTGTGAGGACACAGGGTGGGCACAGGGGGACCCCCAGGGAGGAGCGGTACTCACGCCTGGCAAGGGCCCCAGCCAGCAAGGGGATGTAGGGGACGTGGTGCCCCCGGCCTCCTGTCCGAGCACACAGGTAGTCCCGGAGCTGGTCGTAGGCAGTGAAGTAAATGATAGTGGCTGGCACAGCCATGACCCTGATGAGGAGGAGGGGCGTAAGGGGCACGCATGCCCTCCCTGGAGGCTGGGAGCAGGCTTGGGGCAGATGCCCAAACACCTGAGCAAGCGTCAGGCACCCAGACTCCCCTCCCAGGCAGGATCCAAACTCACAGGGTGGGGGGCAAGCCACTCCACAGAGACCTGATGCCCTCGTAGCGTGTGATCTTCACAAAGGCATCCTGGGGAGAACAGAGCACCAGGGAGAGGGGTTAGAGAGGATAAGACAGCCGAGCACTGCCCCACCAGCCAACCCCTTGACCCCTCTCTGGGACAGGAAGACCCCTGCCCACCCTGTCCGTGCCTGCAGCCCCTACCAGCGTGCCAGTGAAGTGTGTGGGGGTCTTGTACCAGGCGGTGCAGCCGTTGCCATTCTGGCAGATGTACAGATGGTCCATGAGCCCATTGCAGTAGAGAAAACACTTCCCTGGGGTAGAATGCAACACCACTGCTGTTAAACAGAAGACTCTTTCCCTCTGCCCTATGCCCAGCCCATTTGATCCCCAAAGCCACCACNAGTTAAACCAGTAGAGAGCTGGCAGGAGATGAGAAACACCAGCGCTACAACGAGTGCCCCTGGACTCACTCACCTCCCCCAGCCCACGCCTGTCCCCCCGCCACGCCTCAGCACCAGGGCTCAGCCCGTGCTGCCGCAGCCATACCCGAGAAGGGGACGTCTCGCAGCACGGTGGGGCCCCAGCCCCTCCAGAGGGACAGCCAGCCATCCTGGGCCACTGCCGACTGGATGCAGAGGCCCAGCTCCCGGTAGCTGAGCTGCCGCGACTGCATCTTGGTGCGGATGAGCTCCAGCGGGCTGATGACCGTCACGGCACCCACTGCAAAGGAGGGGACGTTGGGCATCAGCCCCAGCTGCTCCGGCAGTGGTGCCGGAGCCACCGGGGTGCCGCAATGGCAGACAGGGCAGCAAACGTGGGCACCGACGGCCAGGATACCCGCTGTGCTCTCCTGTGAGGACACAGGGTGGGCACAGGGGGACCCCCAGGGAGGAGCGGTACTCACGCCTGGCAAGGGCCCCAGCCAGCAAGGGGATGTAGGGGACGTGGTGCCCCCGGCCTCCTGTCCGAGCACACAGGTAGTCCCGGAGCTGGTCGTAGGCAGTGAAGTAAATGATAGTGGCTGGCACAGCCATGACCCTGATGAGGAGGAGGGGCGTAAGGGGCACGCATGCCCTCCCTGGAGGCTGGGAGCAGGCTTGGGGCAGATGCCCAAACACCTGAGCAAGCGTCAGGCACCCAGACTCCCCTCCCAGGCAGGATCCAAACTCACAGGGTGGGGGGCAAGCCACTCCACAGAGACCTGATGCCCTCGTAGCGTGTGATCTTCACAAAGGCATCCTGGGGAGAACAGAGCACCAGGGAGAGGGGTTAGAGAGGATAAGACAGCCGAGCACTGCCCCACCAGCCAACCCCTTGACCCCTCTCTGGGACAGGAAGACCCCTGCCCACCCTGTCCGTGCCTGCAGCCCCTACCAGCGTGCCAGTGAAGTGTGTGGGGGTCTTGTACCAGGCGGTGCAGCCGTTGCCATTCTGGCAGATGTACAGATGGTCCATGAGCCCATTGCAGTAGAGAAAACACTTCCCTGGGGTAGAATGCAACACCACTGCTGTTAAACAGAAGACTCTTTCCCTCTGCCCTATGCCCAGCCCATTTGATCCCCAAAGCCACCACCTCTTCCAGGAGAGAGCCAAACCCGCAATGCCTGAGCCTGGTGAGGACCAGCCCCAGACCAAGGCCAGGAGAGGGGTAAGCCTCCAGCACAGGCAGATCCCTGGGGTGGGGGGCACCCAGCCCCAACACAGGGATGGTGGCAAAGCAGCAGCCCTTGCCAGAAGCTGGGGAGGTTTCTGCCTTGCTGGCACTGGCTCTGCTGCCTTGGCATAGAGAGGATGCCATCGCAGGGAGCCAGCACGGCCCTTCGACTGTGCTCTTGGGCCAGGCGTAGGGACGCTGGGCAGCAGGGTACAAGCAGGGTGGCGGAGATCCAAGGGGACTTTAACATACTGAGAGGACAGGACAGAGTGATGAGACAGGTCGAGGTCAATGGGAGCACAGACAGTCAGGACTGTTGCACAACAGACCCCCAGCACACCTCCCGGGCAAGAAACCAGCAGGGCTGTTGCATAGGCAGCCCCAAAGCACGGCTTCAAGAGCAGCTGCAGTGCCGGGGACGATCACAGAGTGATGTCCTCTCAGCTGAAGGAGCCCAAGCCACCACCAGCAGGGAAGCAAACTGGGGTCACGGCTTGGCAAAGTGGAGCTGCCTGGAGCCCCTAGGAGTACTCACATGTAGCCTGCTGAGTGCCCCAGGGCACAGACCCAGCTGACAATGCTGAAACACACAATGGGGACACGGCTGAGCCATGACATGGGGACATGCCACCTCCCCAGGCTGGGGAACATGCATGTGCTGCAGCCCCAAGCTGGATGCCTCTGCAGCCACTTCACAAGCAGCCCCTATTGTCACCAAACCAATCCCTTGCGATCAGCCCCAGCCCAGTGACCCCACAAGGGGAGAGACAGACAAAGAGCAGAGCCCATAGGGTCCCTCCTGCCTTGTGGACACTGCAGAGCAACACAGAGACCGGGACAAAGGCAGTTAGGTGAAGAGGGAGGATCTGGAGCAGGCTAAGCCCTTCTGCCCTCTTCCCAGGGCTGCCAGGCATAGTGCTGCCTTGGCATCGGCACAGGGCTGCGAAGGGGAATGGACAGAGCCAAGCGCTGGCCCAGATTCCCCAGCAGGGCCCCCTGAGTGCATCAGGACGAGGGGCCCACAGTAACCTGCTGCCGTGAGACAGCCCCACGCTCAGGAGCTGAGAAATCCCTGCCACCAGCTCTGCCAACACCTGCATGGGCTGCTGCCCGTCTGCCTGGGGGTGGCTGGCCAGAGAGCCCTGCCCCGGGCACGGTTACCTTTGGAGAAGGGAGTCCTCTGGGCCTGCAGCCGGATC
This sequence comes from Urocolius indicus, assembly GCA_013401255.1. Taxonomy (NCBI): domain Eukaryota; kingdom Metazoa; phylum Chordata; class Aves; order Coliiformes; family Coliidae; genus Urocolius; species Urocolius indicus. The sequence goes on along the minus strand of WBNH01008968.1, from coordinate 31,432 downwards.
TTCACCACGTCCAGCGGAGTCACTGCAACGACAGCACCCTTCAGCCACCCTGCACGGCACCAACCACCCCATGCCCACCTGCGCCCGCCAGCGCCCCTCACCGAAGAGGGAGGTGAGGATGGCCCCCGTCCCCGAGGCCAGCATCTGCTGCAGCGGCGTGATGCCCCCACCGGGGCTCCGCGACGGCGTCTCTGCCATGGCACCGGTCCCCTGCAACACACGGCAGGAGGATGCTGGAGCCGGGGGTGCTGCGGGGAAGGGGGGGGTCGAGCTCTCCAGGGAGCGATGGGACAGGCGATGGCTCCCCAGAGAGCACCCCCCTGCCCTCGCCACGGTGCCAGCGCGCCGCCAGGCATCCCCCCTCCAGCCCCGCTATCGGGGAGGCGCAGGGCAGGCGCGGCCCTGCCCGTAATCGTGCTGTCCCGGGGGTGGGGGGATAGGGACCACTCCTGGGGCTGGCCCGGCCCCGATAACACCTCCCCCAGCCCCATCGCTGGCAGCAGGCCCAGCCTCATCGCTGGAGAGGTGGGGAAGGCGCAGGACACCCTTCTGTGTCCTTGCGGGGAAGGCCGAGCCTCCCCTCTCTGTGCTTGGGAAACGAAGCAACGGGAAGGCACAAAGCCCAAAGGCAGCCATGCTGCAACGGCCACTCCAGCCCCAGCTGAGAAGGCAGCAGAGCCCAGCACTGCCACGGAGGGATGCCTGGAGGGGCAATCCCCCTGGCATAGTAGGGATAAGCTTGCAAGGAGCACCCCAGAAAGGGTTCACACAGCCAGAACCTTCCACATGCCTCTCCCCTTCTCCTGCTGCCACCCCCTGTGAGGCTGCAGCCCCCAGGGCTGGCATCTCTGCCCCCAAGGAGGGGGGAGATCAGACAGGAATGGGGGAGAGGGACGGGGAGGCTGCTGCCCAGGGCCGGGGCTGTGCCAGGAATGCTTCCAGACTCTTTTTCTCAAAGCCAGCAAATGCAGCAAAAAAAACCCAAACCCAACAACAACAAAAAAAGGACCCTTCACCGTGTGAGTCAGCAAATTGCAAGGTCAGAACAGTCATAAATCTCCCAGTAACAGGCTTTGGACTCGTTAGGTGCCCAAGGCTGCAAACAGGGGTGGGTCTATCCTGGAACTGCACCAGAGAGCTGAGTGCCATCTGCAAGTGGGCACTGGGCCCGCTGTGCCTGTCACGGGACGGTGCTGAGGCAGGGCAGTGCCCTGGCACACCCCCCCACAGCCACAGTGAAACTGTGCCAGAGGCAGGGCACTCACCCCAGCACCACATCTGAGGCAGCTCTCGTGTAAAGCCTTACACAAGTCAGGGGAAAAAAAAAAAAAAAAACACCTCTCACTCAAAGCACTGCAGCACCTGAATGGCTTAAACCATGCCATTTATACGTGCCACAACATGCCCTTCTGCCTGTCTGCTGGGAGCAGTGGAGCCCAGCACCCCCAGGGCACCAGTAACAGCTTTCTGGCCACCTCCAGTCTCCTGTCTCAGCTGGGAGCTGCCCCCAGGAAAAGAAACGGGCCCCTAAAACCATGACCCCGAGCTTACTGCTCAGTCTGGAGCACGGCTGGGTCTGGGCACAGTGCCGTGATGGTTGATACAAGGAGTAGGGAAAAAAACCCCACAAACGTGCATTAAAACGATAAAGACAAGAAACTCGAGGGAACACGAGGCTGCTGGCTCAGCACCCTCTTCCCATGCAGTAAGGGCTCTCCTGGGTGCTGCAGCCCCACGGAAAATCCTGCGGGCAGACCCCTCCGGAGCTGCCCAGCACTTGGGCTGCTCCAGCCCGGGCTGCACAGCCGTGGTGACACCATCTCCCCCCCAGCCCGTACCTGGAGCTGTCATTCCCGCGCCAGGGTGTCACCCTGCCAGAGCACACCCCACCAGCCGCCCTGCCTCGGGCAGGACCCAAGCACTGTCCCAACAGCCACCGGCGCTTCTCGGGGGGTGCAGGGGGGCAGTGGCCAAACCAGCACCCAGGGAGCAGCGGAACGAGCGCTGGCTGCCGCGTCTGCTGGGGCACACGGACACCCAGCCTGGCCCGGGGAACCCCGACACGGATGGGTGCAGCCCCCAACTCTGGCGCTTGCACCCCCTGCGGGGTCCGCAGCCCCGCTCCGAGGCTTGCCTCCCCCTCTCAGGGCTCACAGCCCCCAGCCCAGGGCTGCATGCTTCCCGCCGGCGTCTGCAGCCCCTCCGCGCACCTCACCCCTCCTCCGGGCCTGCAGCACACCCCCCAGCACTCGAGTCCCCGCCGGGCGCCCGCTGCCACCCCAGCAAAGCCGAGAGCGCGGGGGAGGCCCCGCGGCCGCCTCTGCCCGCCGCGCGCGGACACACACGGACACGCGCGGACACGCGGACACACACGGAGACACACGGACACACGCGGACACGCGCGGACACACGGACACGCACGGACACGCGCGGACACACACGGACACGCGCGGACACGCGCGGACACACGCGGACACACGCAGACACGCACGGACACGCACGGACACACGCGGACACGCGCGGACACACGGACACACGCGGACGCGCGCGGACACACGGACACGCGGGCACACGGACACACGCGGGCGCA
>WBNH01008968.1:0-20635 GCA_013401255.1 Urocolius indicus | reverse complement strand
GTTTTTTTTTTTTTTCTTTATTTCCAGCCCTTTTTCATTCCCCTCTCCTTTTTTTTTTTTTTTTTTTTGTTGTTTGTTTTGTTTGTGTTTTGCCCCGTTCCATGCGGCTGGCGGGGCTGCGGCAGGAGCTGCGGGCAGCGCCTTCCCGCCCCGGTGCGGTGCCATCTTCTGCAGCCGCCCTCGGGCAGGGGGAAGGCGGGGGGCAGCTGTAATTCAGAGGGGGGAAAAAAAAAAAAGAGATAAATGTATCAGTAATGGGTAAATCGTGGGAAAAAAAAAAAAGGTGTTTCACACAACGGAGCTGTCCACACCCAGCCTGAAACTTGAGGGTGGGTGGCAAGCGTTATTGAGGTCACGGCGCAGCAGTTGCCTTGCTTTGTTGCATCCCCCAGATGCCCGGCCAAGGGATGCCAGTATTTGATGTTAACAGCGTGGATGCCCGTGCTGTTAAACCTTGGGGCTGGGGATGCTGGTGCTGAGCTGGCTATGTCTGGGGTTGGGCTGGTGTAACTGGTGGTGTTGGTGGTACCTGGATGTGCCTCACACCTCACACGTTTCCCCACGCTGTGCTGAAATTGTCCTCTTGTCCTTTGCATTAGTCTCATTCTGTGCTGCCTGTTTATTCTAGTCCTAAAAATGACACTAGGCTAGGTGTGGGGCTGGCTCTCTTTAAGGGACTTGCCTTTCTTTTTTTTTTCCTGTAGCTGTTGGGTTTTTCTTTGTTTCAAGGCTTAACAGAGGTGAAAAGGGAAGTTTTTCCATGCCAGGCGTTTCCAGGTGTGCTGCATGGCACACCTGCCCTCCTGGCTTGGAGCGATTAAACCCATACGGAGTAGAAACAGCTCACTTGAGGTGAGGGATGGAGATTTCTGCTTGCATCCCCATCTGCACAAGGAAGGATTCAATGAGGGAAGATGATTTCTTCTTCTTTTTTTTTAACACCTAGAAATGCAGTCCCGTTGTTCGTTTGCAGAGGGCAGCTGCTGTCACTTTAAAGGGAGTTTCTCCTTCCATTTGCTGGTGGTACCACCATGCGAGGTGCAGCTCCATTTGCAGAAAGAGGCTCGTCTTGCTTAGAAATGGGCTTGCTGAGATGAGCCAAGCTGTCACTTTAGCAATTTGTATGCAGCGTATTCCTGAGTGGCCCCGTGTTTATCTGTGTGGATCTGGGCAGGTGCCTGATGTGTGTCTGAATGAGTGGAACAGAATTCACTACCGAGAATCATTTAATGTGGTCTGTCGAGCAATGGCTGCCGTCTTACATCTGATGAAGGGCTTTTGCCTTTGCTGCCAGTTTGGAGTGTTTGATGGTTTTCCTTGTGCAATTAATGTTGTGTTTTCTCAAAGTGGTTCATCAAGAGCAGATCTCAGTTGGGCATTTCCAGGCTGCTCTTGTGAGAAGGAAAATGGAAGATTTCATTCTCTCTAGAAATGAGACACAGTCAAACCCAGTTAGACTTCGTTCTCTCTTAATATGCAAAATGTTTGGGTTTTACCCCAAGATCTGCAGCTCGAGGAGAAAAGCAAGGTACTGGCTGACTCACCTATAGTACCTAGAGTTTTGCCAGGCAGATAATTGACACCTGACAAAAAAAAAGTGGTGTTTGGAAGGAGGTGTATGGCCGTGGTGTATTTCCCCGTGCCATCCCCAGTGCCAGCAGAGGTAACCTCATGCTGCTGAATGCCCTTGGAAATGAAGGCTTGTGGTCAGGGCTTTGGAGTTAAGATGCAGGCAGGGTTTGTTTTCTAAGACCCAGCCCTTGTGTCCTGGGAACATGTGATGCCTGGCCTACAGGTTGGTTGCTTGGGTCTACAACCTCCATAAGGCTTGATTGCAGCATGAGAGGACCTTAGGACAGTAGAGTGTTGAACATCCAGATCTTAAAAAGGAACACCTGGTGAGCTCTGTGTGGGTTAAAAGATTATTAGGCCATTAGTGTGTACGTGGAGGTGTCCAGTGCTGTGGATCTGCCTCGCTCTTGCATGGCAAGATAGATAGAAGCTGACCCTTGAGAAACTGAAACTAAACCATTTCTGCCTGTTATGAGGGACAGTGTGAAGTGTGGATATCACTGTTAGAAGCCTTGGACAGCTCACTGCTGATCTGCAGCTTCCAGGTGAACTTGCTGCCAAAGTCCCATCTGACAGAAACACGAGGGGCATCGAGATGCTGTGGTATTCACTTGGGAGAGCAAGGCCATTAGCTCTCTGGAAGGGGCAGGTGGCATTGCAGATGTGGGCATTTATCCTTCATCAGCTGGGATTAGCTGAGATGAGGACAGAAGTGACAGGACCTCTCTGTGCACTGTGGGGAGCTCCTACAGAGAGGAGATGGGTCTAGTTCCTTCAGGAGACAAGATGTAGGTGACAAGTGCAACACTATGGGTTTTGTGTCTCTCCCTCCCTTGTGACTCACCTGTTTCAAGTACTGTGTTATGTATTTGTGGGTCAAGCTCCTAATTTAGTGTTCCTCACCCTGCAGCAGTTCCTTTGTGTTACCTTGCTGCCCTCTGCTTCTAGCCTCTATCTTCCCAAGGCATTTTGTTCAAACTGTCCCATTCCCTCTGGGCTTAAATAAACTGCAGTTTCATCAGGACTCAGCTGGACCAAGTAAACACTCACCTGTCCTAAGCAAGGAGTGCTGCAGCTTTCTCTTTTCCATCCTGAAAGCCACAGGGAAATCTGCTCCTCTGTCCAGGAGATCAGTCCTTGTGGAATAAAAATGAGGGAAACGTGACACTGCAGTTGCTCTTTCTACGTTGAGACTGAGCCTGGTATATCCAGTCAGGGACAGCTGTAGCATGCCAGTAGAGTAGGTGTCTTAATCTCTTGCCTTTCGTGCTCCTCTGCTTCGTTTTGAAGAATCGAGTTCTTTGTTGCATACTTGTTGATCTGTGTTGCATCATTGTCTTTTTTTTTTTTCCCCCAGGGGTTTGCCTACCAGGGAATTCGGAAGTGTTTGGGTACCACCTTGCTCCTTGCATGTTTGCTAGGGCTTAGCTGAACAGTTCTTACTGTGTAGTAGTGGGGAGCAGAGCAAATCGCTCCTTTATGACGTTTATATCCTCCTTTGGAAGCTGGGCTTAGCAGTATCATCGGGCTGTTAGAAACTGCTGGGGAAAGCCACACTGAAGATGCTTTTGTGATGGTGTCTCTGCTCTTTCGTCAGAAAGCCTGCGTTCATCATCATGGGAATAACAAATTGTCCTGATGCTTACAGCAACCCAGCTGTAAGGCTTTGCCTGTCAGAGTGTCTGTGTGCGCCCGTACACGCTTCTGGCAGAGCTGTCTGAGATGCTGGTGCTAGGGTGTGTCCCATTCAGACTTTCAGACAAATCCCTTTTGGTTTGCAGAGCGTTGAAAATTGGATCATGAAGCAGTGTCTAAGGGGAAGTGCTGAGGGTAGCTGTTCCCTGTTTTCCCCAACAGGAATATTATTCAAAAGCTGGAAGAAAGCTGTAGGCTCGAGATTGTCTTTAGCAGAATAGCCTTATTCTGCCAGCCCAGTGTGCTGATGAGGCTTGGTGGTTGTCCCTATATCTTTTGAGGCAGTGCTGCTAATTTAGCTGTAGCTATGCTCTGACACTCAGTGAATTAGTCAAGAAAGAATCAGGGCACTGGCTTCCACCTAGCCCCCAGTATTTTCCAGTTTGCTTAGCCTGACAGTTGATGAGGTCAGTCGGCTAGTAGGTTGGCTTATTGGCTCCTAGGCTGTCTGCTGACTCTATGTAGGTGTGGGACTGGACTCAGAGTTGGAAGCTCATAGCGAAATGACCTGGGACATAGTGGTGGGCTTTGCAGTGGTAGGTTAATGCTTGGACTTGGTGATCTTAAAGGTCTTTTCCAACTGAAATGATTCCATGATTCTACGTCAGGGCTGTCTCTGGAGCTCTTGGAATGTGGCACAGGTTTAGGAGGATGATGGCTCTGTGCACAGGTAAAGCAACCAGAGATTGAGCAACAAGGTTGTTGTGCTTTCTGGGCATATGGCTTGCTCTGAGGTCTGCAGACCTGTGTGGTCTGTGAAAAATCACCATAGCCAGAACTGTGCCTGCCCCATAGCCAGAACTGTGACTAGGCGGAGAGGGGGAACCTCAGCCTCTGCATCTTGGCTATTCCCAGCTTCTGTTCAGAGAAGCACCAGCTGATGTCTTTGGAGAAGGACCTCTCACTAGTACTGCAGTTGCACCGCAGCTGGGCTGGCTTTCTAGTTTGTACTGCCCATCTGTTTTTTACTTCTGGAGCTTTGCTTGCTTAACCATGGTGTTCAGAGTCCAGTGATAGGCTGGCATGGTGGTTGAGGCTCATTCCAAAGGCATATCCTTGCAGCTGGGGGTGCTGCTCATCGATAAAGTGGGCAGTGCTGTAGTGCACGGGTAGGCTTTGCCTACCTGTGGAGACAGAAAATAAAGGAGGTAATTGTGGAAGGAAATTGAGCAGGATTGCTAATCCCTGCAGAGCAGTGCAGAGATGTTCCCATTCATGTCAGATCAGTTATAGGAAGAGAACTGGAGTGAGTGATCGTGGGCAGAGGTCAGTGGGCTGTTTGGTGGCAGGCAGCCCTGCCAAAACCTTGCAGAGCACCAGGCTGGCTTAGCCTTACCAGAGGTGCAGCCCTCAGTTCGAATCAGTGCTCTTTCTTGGAGGTGGAGTGTCAGCTCTGTGCAGCATTGCTTCTGCCCAGCACGAAGAGCCCTCAATCCTGAGCTGTCTTTGCAGATGACCCCAGGATGCAATGAACAGAGTAGAGAATTGTGGCCCTTTGAGTATCTTCTGGTGTGTTTTTTACGGTTGGCACACCTCTCCTGTGAGAGACTGAATCTCTGAACCTCTTCTTGCATCAGGATGGATTTCCTCCATCTGTGAGTTGGAGCTTTGCTTCGCTCTGAAATCAGTTGGTTGTAGGCAGTTTTTTAACATGCCTGTGGAAAGCATATGCAGCTTACACTGGAGTCTGGAGGAGGTGTATCTGTAGACTTGAGTAGGTTCCTTTTGCAAGTCTAATGAGCCCTTCATGCTCCTCAGAAATCAGTCCACTGATTTTTTTTTCCCTTTCCAAGCAGTCCGATTAGTGAAGGCAGTCATTGTGTGCCGTGTGGCTCCCATTTTCAGTGTCTTTTCTTTAAAATCCAAGGAAAAGGAGCACCAGGGGATACCTTCTGTTAAGATAAAAGGATTGTCACTGCAGTTGGGCTAATTATTTCCATCTTTGCAGCCTCCCCACAGTACCTGCCCTGACCTCTCTTCCCAATTCTGATATCACTGTCTGTCCACCTTTGCCTCTATGCCCTCCCTCTTGAATTGCTTCATCGTGGTTGGTGGGATTACGCTCTTGGTGCTGTGGGAGGGCAGGTGGGTTTGTCCCCAAGCTGTCCTGTTTGGCTAGTCATTGTGTGCATGTTACTTCAGTGAGCTGTGGCTCAACTGTATGTGATGACAGTCTAAGGGATGTGGGAAAGAGGAAGGCTGACAGGCGGTATTGTGGGATGAAATGCAGTTTAAAGGGACAGATTATATGAATCCATAGCAAGAAAGACCTCTGCCATTCATGGGAAAAGTCCAGCATTTACAAGAGACAGAATGACTGGGGTTGGAAGGGACCTCTAGAGATCATCCAGTTCAACCTCCTGCTAAAACAGGTTCCCTTTGATCAGGTCACACAGGAACGTGTCCAGTCAGGTTTGGAAACCTCCAGAGAAGGAGCCTCCACACCCTCCCTGGGCAGCCTGTGCCATGGTTCCTTCACCCTCACAGCAAAGATTTTCCTCATGTTCCAGCGGAACTTTCTGGGTTCCAGCTCGTGCGTGTTACTGTGTCCTGTCAGTGCACACCACAGAAAAACGACTGGCCCATCTTCTCTACAGCCTCTCTTACAAGCACTGTTAAAGTCTGCTCGCAGCCTTCTCTTCTCATGGCTAAACAGCCACAGGTTTCTCAGCCTTTCCTCATCAGAAGAAAGTCAGTTTCAGTCCCCTAATCATTTTGGTAGCCTTGCACTGGACTCTCCAGAGGTTCCCTGTCTCTCTTGAACTGGGGAGCCCAGTGATGGAACCAGTTTTTTTAATAGTTTTGAACAGTGTATATGAGACTTTGAAAGCCATGTGCTGCAAAGTTGCAAGGCTTTCTGCCGCTTGTCAGCATTTCACTTTATGGCTCCCCATTAGCTGCAGTCCCAGACTGTTTGCCTGGAAGTGCCTGATGTAATATCAGATGGATTTCATCAATGTGTCAGGTCACTTGCTGCAGAAAGAAATTCATTGAGATATTTATAAATGGCTCAAAAAATCTAAAGAAGCCTCTCCTGTGATCCTTGAACACATCCAGCTCAGCAATGTGTGTGTGCTGGCCTGGAGAACCCTTTTTGAGATAAATCAAACCGTCTTCCATATATTGGAGAGAAGCATTCACTTTTGAAGCTGGAAATCGAGAGGTAGGGGGGAAGCTCAGAGTGGGGAATTCTTCCCTGCCTAAGAAACATTTAATCTTTTATTTGATCAAAACTTAACTCGGATGCTGAGTGCATTGGCTTGGTCTTACCATGAAGGTGTGGCTTGCTCACAAGTAGCTCTGTTCCTTTCTCTCAAGTGTCACTTTGTGTGAGCGTCTTGGTGAAGGGAGTACGTCTGGCCAGCTGTGCACTTTCTCAAGCTGAGGACAGATCAGATCTGTCAAGGTCAAGATGTGTGGCAAACTGATGGGCAAGTAATGTTCGTCTTGGATGATGGCTGTGGCTTCACATGCCGAGGTAACAGGGAGAGTCTTTGGCAGAGGCTGAAGGGGTTTATTCCTCTGCAGTGGATGATGAGCACAGGCACCATGGGAGCTCTCATCACACTGAGATGCAGCAAGATGGAATTGGAAGAGGGACAAGAAGGGGACCAAGGAGATGGTGTAAATCCAGCTGAGGTAGTACATGTATACTGTCTTCTCCCCAAGTCCATATTTTGGAATTGGGCTCTTGGACCTGAAAGGCTGGAGGTATGACAGCCTGAGGGCTTTGGGAGTGGCAGTCAGCAGCATGTCTGCACAACAGCATCAGAACTGTGTGTCCAGGCTGAAAATTTGCTTGCACCAGGCTTATAGGTGACAAAATGTTCCTGTCTTGGTTTGCACGGCTCAAGGTGAGCATGTTCATTGTGGGATTATCTTGAGGGCACAGCAACGACAGAAGGAGTGTGCCAGAAGAGTTGTTCACCAGAGAAGGGGTAATCCAGCNGCAAGTAATGTTCGTCTTGGATGATGGCTGTGGCTTCACATGCCGAGGTAACAGGGAGAGTCTTTGGCAGAGGCTGAAGGGGTTTATTCCTCTGCAGTGGATGATGAGCACAGGCACCATGGGAGCTCTCATCACACTGAGATGCAGCAAGATGGAATTGGAAGAGGGACAAGAAGGGGACCAAGGAGATGGTGTAAATCCAGCTGAGGTAGTACATGTATACTGTCTTCTCCCCAAGTCCATATTTTGGAATTGGGCTCTTGGACCTGAAAGGCTGGAGGTATGACAGCCTGAGGGCTTTGGGAGTGGCAGTCAGCAGCATGTCTGCACAACAGCATCAGAACTGTGTGTCCAGGCTGAAAATTTGCTTGCACCAGGCTTATAGGTGACAAAATGTTCCTGTCTTGGTTTGCACGGCTCAAGGTGAGCATGTTCATTGTGGGATTATCTTGAGGGCACAGCAACGACAGAAGGAGTGTGCCAGAAGAGTTGTTCACCAGAGAAGGGGTAATCCAGCGGGATGAGCTTCCTGGAGCCTGGTTTATAGCTCTAGCTTTTGATGAGCTCTCAGTGTGCCAGAAGAGTTGTTCACCAGAGAAGGGGTAATCCAGCGGGATGAGCTTCCTGGAGCCTGGTTTATAGCTCTAGCTTTTGATGAACTCTCAGGGTTATTTTTCAGTGCAGGCTGGCAAGAGGAGTCTCTGTATAAAATTGCAACTTTTATCTGAAATTTTACTCCACTTTAGTATGGTAAGAAGTAAAAGAAACCTAAGGTTTTTAAATGTGACTCATATTCCATTCCTGGTGCTGACCCACTGTGTACAAAGTGCTGACTAGCTCCACGCAGGTGCAAAGTATTTTATTACCCTCCCACTGCAAATCCTGGATGTGATGGGGTTGCTTTAGTGGTTTAGTGGTTTAGGTTGAGAGCTATGGTGAAGCTGGCTTGTGTGGTTGCATTACAGAAGTGGAATTTCATGTACTCTGTACCAGTAGCTATAGGTTGCAGTATCAGACATTGGGTACTAGCGAGCTCAAGACTGGGATTTAAAGTCAGAGTTGCCTTTTGTGGTTCATTTTCAGCTCCCACTTCCTTTGAATTCAAGAGCGGACTTCAAGCAAATTCTTCCCTCTGAAGTTACTACCTTATATGTGATTTTGCCTACTGCCTCATCACCATGACAAGTGATGCTGCCCAAGAGCTAGCTGGAAGGGTTTGTAGAGATAGCTTTTAGCAATGGACTTCTCCAAATTGGACAGAAAATTGCATGCTTTTCCTTTGGCATCTTCTGACGCAGTAATGGAGAGGCTGGCAGGCAAATGCAAGAAGTGCTAACTAAATGATGCTGTTGGGCACAAAAAGGAAAGTGGGTAAAAGCCCAGCTAAAGATCTGCTTAAGCAATGATGTTGCTGTCATCACAGCCCATTGATAGGCAAAAAAACAGATTCAGAAAGGATGGGACTAAAATGGGCCTGTCCTGGGATAAAGGGAGTGACTCTCTGGAGTCTGAAAAGAGGAGACATGCAGGGGTTGTGGTGGTTGAACTGAAAAAAAAGGTCAACCGTGAGCTGAAGAAAGGAGTCTACCATGATGCTGTCAGGTTTTCTTCTCATGTTGTGTGGTGTGTGCATCTTGGGTACCTGCCAGGTCCAGCCACCATGTGCATGACATGGGCACACTGTCTTGTCTCCTTTCCTTTCTCACTACTCTTTCCTGTGCCTGACCCCTCTTTCTGTTCCATTTTAAATCTTGCCCAGCAGTCCCAGATCCGTGTTCTTCTGCAGTGCTCTTAGAAGCCTCTTTGCTGAGGCAGAGCCAGTGCTTGACTGGCCCTTGCCTTGGGCAAGAGCTTAGTAACTGTACTTGCTGAGAGCAGATTAGGGCCCACCTCCCTCCAGGATGTACTTGGCTTCCAGCATCAGGAATCTCTTATCTACAGTACTGCTGAGCTGTCATCAGTGCATCCTTATTTGAAGCTTTTTTAGCCTACTTTTGATGAATTTTGCCTTTCCCTAATTTTCTTGTAAGCTGAATTACCTTGCTAGCTCTTCCCTTTCCCCAAATTCCTCCAGGCAGGAGGAGAGGAGAGTCATGAATACTGTTTAATGTGAAGGCATTCATTTGAGAGATTAAGCATTAGTGTGTCCTTGCTTTTATGGTGTCTAATAATAGAGTTTATTGTTACGGCTGTCTGAGGTCTGTGCTCAGCTCCAAAGAGTGTTTCATTAGTTCCTGTTGCTCATGTACCTCTTCCCTTACAGAGAGGTTTTAGACTCCATGGGTGGATTTGCTCAGTCAACATCCAAGAGCCTCTTGGCACTCAAGTTCTTAAATGGAAGAATCCTCTGCTGTGGTTGCGACTGTGTTTGTGTGAAGATGAAAAAAATTCCTTACCAGTGCTGTTGGCAAAACAGCCTGAAATGGTCTGGGTGAAATACTGGAAAGGCCTGACTAGCAAGAGGGAGCTCGGCATACCTGGATGATGTTGAAGGAGATCAGTGTGTGTATAAGGAGTAAAACTGTGGTGCTCGGTGTGGTCAGAGCCTCTTTGTGTAGCCTGTCTCTTTTCATGCACAGCAATAAAAAGAAGCACTATTGAAATACCAGCAACTTTGCTTATTCCAGCCTTTGTGTTGGTCATTTAGAGGGAACCTGTGACCTTACTGAACATGAATGGATCTCTTGTAACCTGAGACCAACAGCAGTATTATTTTAAGCAAGAAGTCAGTCTCTGATGTCCTTTTTATACATATCAAATGCGTGACAGCAGAGCTGCATTTAGAGCTGAAAGGGATAAAATCCCTCAGGAGACTGATTGCACCTCATTTATTTTTAACAAATATACTGAGGAGGATTGAATCTGAATTCCTAGACTTGGGCACCCTTAAATTTGAACAGTTTCCAATCTTTGTTGCCATGGAAAGCAAGATGGGCTCTGGCTGGACTTCCACCTAATTCCTGTGGAGGATGAAATGAACATGGATTCTGTTTTTGTTTTTTTTTTTTTTAATTTTTTTAAGCTTGCTTCTCCTTTAGCTTTTGTAATGGGAGGGGAAAGAATGGTGTTACAACTCTTTGGCCGAATGTATGTTCTGGGTTCCCACGTGTCACTGTTCTTGCTGCCTGCATCAGCTTTTCCTGCAAATCTGCTCATTGACTCAATAAAAACTATAATCAAGGCAAGACAGATTGTTAACTGATTCTCAACTGATTGTCATCCTCAGTGGTCCAAACTGGGTGAAAACCAGCTGGAGAGAGACATCTGAGTGCGCAGTAGGGATGTGTTTTGTGCATAAAGGTTTTTGTTTGCTCTTCCTTCCTTGGAAATCCTTGTGAGTCTTGTGCCTCAGCATGTTTCAAACTGTGCTCCCTCATTATGTAAAATAAAGGAACAAATGTAGCTTCTGTTGGATTTTTATTGTTCAGAAGAGCTTTGTCTCTCAAATTTTGTTAACTTGTGCTGGCTATCAGGGGACACTCCAGTCTCCTGCTGCACCTCTCGCTCACTGTTTGCGGCATGGCACATGAAACAGAGCTAAAGCAGGCACCATCACTCCTCTAGTGATGTGCTCCCCTGATGTTTGTTCATTCTTTTTTCTTATTGACCTCCTCCTGATTAGGATTTTTTTTTTCTGCATTTAACTGTTTACCACCCCTTCTGGTAGAGATTTAAATAAAACAGTGCTGCTTTTAGTTTTTAATAAACACTGTTGTGTACATTTTTGAGGGATCAGTGTTTTTCTGCTGTAATGCAAAAGCTTGACAAGAGAAATTTAAGTTTATCAGAAATGCTTGATGAATCTCTTATTGTTTGTCTCTTTTGGTCTTAAAAGAAAAAAAGATCCGGGAAACACACTTTTGACCTCATCTGAAGGGTCTCTTAGTCATGAGATGCAAAAATAATGCATAAAAGCTAGACAAGAGCTAAAATTGCCTTCTCTGAGCTCTGTCTTGTTGCATAGTGACTGCTGGAATGAAGGCAAGTCCTGCTAAAGCTCTGAAAGATCCGTCATGCTGGATTCTTTATAGGGTAAGAAACCAGTGTGTCAGGAGTGCATGACTCTTCTTGCCTTGTATTTATAGAGAGACTGACCTGGTAAGGCATCCTGCTGCATTCCAGTGCTGTCAGTCATCTTTTGGATGCTGGAACTGGACACTGTGGGGCCAAAGGGTGTTTGGTGCCCAGTTTGAGTATCAAGTAGATGTCATCACTGCCTTAATCCAATCGTCTGGTCATCCTGTCCATTCTCTCCCTGTTCCATCTTGAACTAGTAGAAGCCTCTCTGCTGTACCACACTGGAGACCACCTCTGCATTGTCAGTCCTTGCAGCCAGGAGCTCTGCAGGCTTGGATCCTGGCTTTAGAAGTAAAACAGTGCTCTACAGGAAAACTTCCCTGCCTCGGCTTCTTCCCTAGGACAGGCATTCTATTACGGCAAGAGTGATGCCAGCCACAATGGCATGGCAGTAGCTGAAGCAGGTGATGTCCTGCTTCTATCTCATCCACTCTTGACTGGGGTCACTTGCATGTGCTGAGGCACAAAGAATGTTTTCTGTTCAATATCTTCATTACTTTGTCAGCATTGAATATTCACAAAACTTCTGTCAGATGCAGCCAATGTTGTCAGCGCTGTGAAATCAAAGTAAGCTGAGATCAAAGTAAGCAATGAACACATCCCTTGTATCTTGACAGTGTCTTTTCCAAGCCAAAAGCAAAACCTGGAGGGGTTCAAGGTGCAGCTGGATGGTGGTTGTGCTGCTATGGCACTGATCTCCTATGCTTTCCCCTTATGCTGTGTTGGTGCTTCTAAGCTGGGGAAAGATGACCCATAGCACTATTGTCACATGCAGCTTACACTTGTGAGGGGTTTTGTTTCTGCTGGTCTTGTACCCTGAACCACCTCCCAGGAGGTGCTGGAGCAGTGCTCATGATGTGAGGAATAAAGACTGAGCAGTGTGATCTGACCCAAACTTGTCAAACTGCAGCTTTGTTCTGCCTGGTTTTGAGTCAGAGGCCTTGCTCTTTTGATCTTTCCACAATCACAACAGAGTTGTTCGGAGGGCAAGGTACTTGCTTTTTTTCACCACGTATTTTGGACCCTTCCTGTGCTGCTGCACTGCATGGATGTAGGTTTAGTATCTTGGATGAGGTAGAAGGTAATAGCAAGTATCAAGATCTTAAAGACCATTTACAGATGTAAGTGAAGTTGTCTTCTCCTTAAATTCTCTTAATTTATGAGGCTTCTGGATGTACACTGATCTCTTCTCGGTGTCAGCATCCTTTGTGACTAGCACCAAACACAGCAGCAACGTTGGCTGTTGCACAAACAGAGGTAGGAGAAGGAAGCTGGTATGCAACCTGCTCACTGCTTGTGCTGAGGCCAGCTGGTTAGAGCAGCTCCTGGAAAGTGCAGGATGTGGCTCATCCCAGCATAGAAAGGCTTAATCCTGCCTGTGTGTCCCTGGGCACCCTGGCTCTGTGCACTGCAGCAGAGGTGGCTGTTTTCTGTGCAGTAGAGAAAGAAAAGATTCATGGGACAGACAGGAAGGCAGCTGAGTGTTCCCAAGGGGTTTCTCTCCTTGCAGTGGACTCTGCAGTTTTCACACTTAAATGCAGAACCTTTAACTTAACCTCTTCAGTGCAGCATGTACACTGTGCAGGTGGCTCAGGGCTTGTATCTGATCCCATGTTCACACCAGGTTTTGCACATTGCTCTGTTCTGTGTGGCTCTGGTGCCTCAAATGAGTGCTGTTGTACATGTGCCACCACAAAAGCCTGCAGAGAAAGGAAATTACCAGAGCTTTGGTTCTCTCACTGGCAGTCGTCTCTGTTGGGTCTTAAGGCACAGGGCTGTAAAATGGAGATGGTGCTGCAGAACTCGTGTGAGGATGAACAGCAGAGCTGCTTTCATAGAATCATACAATAGCAGGGGTTGAAAGGGAACCCTAGAGATCATCTAGTCCACTCCCCCTGCTAAAGCAGTTGCAGTTCACTAACCTGCCTGGAACACCTTTATCTGGCACTTCAGTCAAGTATGTTGCATGCCTGCCAGATGGAGTGTGGGCCTGAGAGCTAAGCTCCATGCTGTCTTATCAGCTACCGTGGGTGCTTTCATGCCTGATGTTGGACTGGCTAATAAAGAGTGAGTTCTGGGGTATTTCCCAGCTCACCGATGGTCTGAATTGTGTTGCAGGAGCTCTGTCTGGGAACACAAGAAGAATATGACCGTGCTCAGTATCCTCCTGTGTTGGCTGGTTCAGGGAAGTGGGGGTGATCCCTGATCTGTCAGCCTTTCCCTGCTCTGGGGTGTGTTTTGGTACCCACTGGAGCATGAAACAAGTCCTGTCAGTTTGTTATAGCCATGAAAAACTGCTGGCCACACTAATAGCTGTGATAGATTGTAAGCATTCTCAGACCAGATGAGCCCTACCAGGCTCCTTGTACCACCGACCACTCTGTAAAAGGGACTTTAGTTAACTGCTTATCATGGGAGTGTTCTTTATAACTGTTCCACACCAGCAACAGAGAGAAGTGCAGTAGCTGTCAGTGGGGATGTCTGTTTTTCTTTCTTCAGGCAGTGCAGCCTCTCAGGAAAGCAGTTTCTTCCTCCTTGTGCTGTTATTTGCCAGTCAAGGTAAAAAAGTCTTTTAATGGGGCAGAACACTGTCATGCTGTTGACTGTCCTAATTCATTAAGGCTCCAGCGGCACTTTCAGGAACTTTTCTTTCCTCTTTTCCCTCTCCCGGCACACATAAACACTGCTTTTCTGCTATTGCTGGAAAACGTTAAGAGCACATTTAGTTGTGTTTCCTTCCCTGCCAGACTCTTCAGGGGCAGCCATGTGAGGAATTCACTGTGCTGCTGTGTGTAGTTGTTCAGCTGCATATCTGCGTGCAGTGCAGCCTTTGGAAGGCAGTGCAAGGGAAATACTAGGCTTCCATAATTTTCTGGTAAGTGAATGATGACTCGTACAAGCCTGAATGCTGGCGAGTCTGCCTTAAAATCTCCAGCAGCAGGGAAGATGCTCTGATTTTCAGTGGGTTGGGCTGAGCCT
Organism: Urocolius indicus; assembly: GCA_013401255.1. Lineage (NCBI taxonomy): Eukaryota > Metazoa > Chordata > Aves > Coliiformes > Coliidae > Urocolius > Urocolius indicus. Next base: position 6,363 of record WBNH01008968.1, on the reverse strand, counting down.
GAGATGGGAAGAGTCAAAGAGAATTAGCTGGTAAATAAGATCTTCGGCCTTTCCTTTGATCCGCTCTGCATCTTCAACTGCTTAAAGGCTTCCCAAGGAAGCAGGGTTTTGGGGAAGGAAGAGTTTATCCATCCAAAGACTATCCCATGGCTCTGTTAAATGCATGACTGCAAGATACTCTAGCAGGGGGCTGGGAAGAAATCCGAAGGTAGCCTGGCAAATCCCTGCCAAAGAGGCTTCTCTTCCTTCTATTCATGAAGAGCCTGCTGAGCAGGGCAGGGCAAGCTTTAAAACTACTGTGACTTCCCTTCTTTTGCTGCCATGTAAGCTCCTCTGATCAGAGCTTTAATTTAGCTAAAGTTAGTGGGCTTGTAGAAAGCCTGATCTTTGTATCATAGTATGGAATGACAAGGGTGATCTGAAGCGCTGACATCTCCTTGGGTAGTGGTCAGCCTTAAACACCCTCCTGGCAGTGCACAGAGAAAGCCAGGGCAGGGGAAGCTGCTGTAGTTGTGTTGCAGAAGGTTGGTTTTGACTTGTTTGGATATACCAGTCAAAAAGTGGAAAGGTAAAAAGGGGTAAAGGACCAAGGAAGGAAGAGTTGACACGGAGGTGGTCAAGTGTCTGGTGAGGTGAAGGTGGAGCCTTGCTGTCCTTATGTCCCTGTAATGTCCCTCGGGCTTCATCTGCTTACTCAAGTGCTGCTCCAGAGATCCCTGCCTGAAGGATAGCCATACAGCTGGGAGCACCCAGGTTGTGGTGTCTGGCTTCCACTCTGTTTTGGCTCCAGCCTGCTCTTTGATGAGCCTTTTCACTTCTGTTTCCCTTGCAGGGAAGATGGGACTAATGACAGGTCTTTGGCATGCCACCCTGTGCTTCTGCCAATAGCAATTGATTCAAGACTTAGGGTTAATATTCTTACATTGCAACCTACTTGTGTATATTCCCCCAGGTGACTCACAGTGCATTCTTGCTCTTGGAAGAGGCCATATTTATGGTGCCTTTTTGTTTGGACGAAGGAGAGACATGCAGGTAAAACCGTTTCCCACCTCCTGAGTCCAGCTACTCATGCAGCTCAGGCCATTGGCTGGAGTTGTGTCTGGATAATCTGGTCTTCTAATTGCCACCCTGCTTGGAGGCAGCTGCTGAACTGGGCCTAAGCTGATTTGGGATGGCAAATTCTGTTAGTTTAATTCTCAGCAACACTGAGGAACTTGTCAGCATGCCAATATCCCTTGGCATTTCTCTAGCCACAAGCGTGCCCTGGAGACCTTTGCCAGCTGGTGACCCCCAGCAGTTAGCTCTCCAGGCTCTTAGCTGTGGACAGGTTCCATTTGTAAGGGCTCTTTACTGACGGTTCCCTGAACTGTGATGCCTTTGAACCCACCTTGTGTATTCCCTTTTGATGCTGTTGGTACAGAATTGTGGTGTCTCATTCTTTGGACCCTCCTTGCCCTGTTACCATCCTCACTTCTGCCCGCCTCCTTTCCAAACTTCTTAATGTCATTGACTGTTGTGGGAATTCTTTTATTTCCTGGTGTCAGTAACCTTTGGATCCCAAGTGGTTATGCATGAGGCCAATGTGCCTCAAAGCTGTTCTCTTGTGAACCTAAACTCGCCTCACATCTGCATGGAAGGTGTCCTACCCCACAGAAAGATGTCCAAAGTTCCAGATCCCCAAGGAGCCACTTAAACTTGAGCATGGGAAAAAAAAATGAAGACACATACATTTTTGAAACCATTTCTTTTGCAACTCCCTCCTATTCTTCCAAGAGACATTTGTCTATCTTTGAACCCAAAATAAGTTTTCCTAGCCTCTTGACTAGATAGCTTGAAACTGTATGATTTCTCAGCTTGCTGCAATATTAGGCAGTGCCAGCGACTAATGAGATCACCATCCGTATTCCTTCCTCTGTCAGCTTCTCAAAAAGACAGTACTTGGAGAAGTGCACAAAGGAGATGAAAAGGAAGTTGCTTATGAATTATAAACAGCCTTTCAGGCTGATGTTATTTCATGGGGCTGTCACTCTGTTTTAATTAAGTAATTCAGGTGGAATGATGCTTTTTTTGAAAAACCCTGTTTGTGTTTGATCATCTTTCAGAGGTTAACACTTAGATAGCTCATGTTTGTTGAATTTTCATTTTCAAGTAACAAGAGTGGATGCTCACTGCCCTTACTGATTAGATAACGGAGAAGGAAGACACTGCAGCATCTGAGCACGGGACACAACAGCCGAGAGACTTTGCACTGTCAGTGTCTGGGTGGTCGCCTGGATGTTTTGTGGATGCTTTGAAAGACAGAGCTGCTCAGTTGTACTTAGTGATGAGTACCAGAGTGTGCAAAATCCAGCTGATTTCTCTGAAAGCATTGCACTGAGTTTATGCTGAAATTTCGCGTTCCTCTGTTTTCTCACCAACATGTGGCTCGTAACCCCCGCACCCAGCCACAAGCAGATCTGCCAACGCTTGGTTTATTTCGGGGTTTGCACGTATGTAAATCGAGCCATCAGTTCCCAGACTCGTGATCTCTGGAGCTGCGAAGTTTGAATCGTTGCAGATCAAGACTCTATCTCTTCCTCCATCAGTGGGGATAGTCCCACAGACGTTCAGAGCAGGGGCTGTAAGATTGTGTCCCGTCGATCCTTGTGCTGCAGTTGTAGCTCTGTGTGTTGCTGGGCCCAGGGGTGAGTGGGGTGCAGCTGCTGACCCATTTTGCTTGGATGGGCATCATGGGAGCACTCCTGGCACCAGAAGGGTTATGGGGCTGTGTTTTTGTGCTCCTTTGTGGCAGTGCTAATGTCGTCTGGCACAGATTACACAAGGCTGAGTGCCGCTGAAGCACAGCTGTGTGGTCCCTGGCATCTGCTTTCTTTCCCCTCTGCCACTCGGCCACTCTCAACAGGGAATGTTGTTTTCAGTGCTGGTTTTATTTACCTTTCATTGTGGAGAAACCTTTTTCCAAGAGATTAAAACTTCAGTCTGCCTGACTTGATTTGGGATCTAAGTCTTCCCAGGCAGAGAGTAATGCAGGCTTTGTGCGTGGTTTGCTGGTGGCTAGCCTGAGCGGCAGTAGAATGAGGGCTCTGCTGTGTCTTTGTGTTGCTGGTGATGTGTCCTGACTGTGCTCCAGAAGGACATCTTGGATGCTAGTTAGCTGGCTGCGCAGGAATGGCTGCTGCCTGACGGGCAGGGGGCTGTGTGAAGCCATGGGCCTTTGTGCTCTGCAGTGCAAAAGGGTCACCAGGCAGGAGAAACGTGCTGCTTAATGAGAGAAGTTTCTTTCCAACACCTGGGACTGGTTTATGTCCTGTAAACAGGTCTTAAATGTGTTCTAGCTGGGAACTTCTCATATATTTAGTTAATTTATTGATTCAGTTTTCTTTTTTAATCCCAGTTTGTATAGGCAAAACAGTTGGCTTTACCCACAGTAGTGCCACTCCAGCCATGCTCTAGTAGCTTCTCCTTCTGTTGACAGCCTAGACCAGGCCATTTTTAATGACATCTTTAAGCCTAACAAGAGAAGTGCTTTCATTTCTGTCTCAGTTCTGATGAGCATGAATGCTGGACAGTGTCAGAGATGTGTCTCTAGTGTCTTGACTCACCATCATTGCATCTTCCAAATGAAGCAAGGTCAGTCTGGGCACAGGTGGGCACAGAGACCTTTGTGAGTGTTGGACTGAAAGCGGTACTTGATTTTGCAAGCAGCGTGAGGACCGTCACATAAAGCAGATAGGCTCTACTGTCAGGTCTCTGCAACCTTGTGTGAGTGGTGTGATGTTGCTTTTAGCATCTGTGCCAAACTCCACAAGAAAAAATACGTTTTTTGCCTCTCTAAACGTTTTTTGGAACTTGATCTGACTAATAGCTTTCACCTCTTGCCCTAGTCTTCAGTGCTGTCAGTGGCTATTAAAGATTTGCATAATTTCACTTAAGGGTTTTCCTTACTGTATGTGTAGTCCTGCATGCTGTGAGCTCTTTGGGGTGTAAATCGCTATTTTGGCTTTTAGCCCCTAACATTTTGTACAACACACATCCAGGGACTGTTCTGGGGCCCAGTGCAGCAGTGAAATGCTATTCAAATGCTTGAGAGTTGGTCCTGGTTGCTCAATGTTGAGCTTAGCTGGCTGAGTTGTGGAGAAGTGTATCCAGCCAGAGTCACTCCGTGAGCTGTATACAATGAGCCACCCTGCTCTCCCTCTGATCTGTGGTGAATCAACACACCCCCAGCCCACTCTGGTTACAGCAGATTGGAGTATCTGCTCCTGTCCAGATTACACTTGTCTGAGGCCGTGGCTTATAGTCCTTTATTACTGGGAAAGCGGCTCCAAGCCCAGGAGTTAAGTATGCTATTTGCCACTCTGCACCTCATCTGGTGAAGAGTCTGGAGAAAAGACTTATGAGGAGTGGCTGAGGGAGCTGGGGATGTTTAGCCTGGAGAAGAGGAGGCTGGAGGGACACATGATCACTCTACAGCTACCTGAAAGGGAGTTCTTGTGAGGTGGGGGACATAAGGAAGAATTTTTTCACGTAGAGGGTTATTAGGCATTGGAATGGACTGCCCAGGGAGGTGGTGGAGTCACCATCCCTGGACATATTTAGAAGACACATAGATGAGCTGCTGAGGGACGTGGTGATGGGCTTGGCAGTGTGAAGGCAGTGGTTGGACTTGATGATCTCAAAGGTATTTTCCAACACTAATGGTTCTGTGATGCTATAATCACAGTGATGTGAATGGCAAAGCAATTGCATTTGGTGGCAGGAGATGGCCTAACTCTCACCAGTTAAAACTTGCCTCTTGGACAAACTGGATTTATGCTCAGAGCCCTAAGTAGGTTACACATACAGGGCAAAAAGCAGAGGTACTGGTGAGCTGGGGGCAGAAGTCAGGCTGTTTCTCCAGCTCCTGGTGACAACAACTTTGCCCACTGCTTCCCCACCGGTGTGCCTCGTGCACAGCTCAGGGCGGCTGCTCAGCACGCCTTCTCTCTCAAAAGGCGGGCTGCGGGCTTGGAAGAGGTACAGTTTAGAGGAGCTGTTAATTATGGGATGGGCTGTTGCTTTTTAGATAGTGTCCCTGGTTAACAAGAATAGTTCTGCTGAAAATGGATAAGATTCTTTGGAGGGTTTGTGCTTTATCTGTCATGCAGAGTGTGCTGCTGAAGTTTATCTCTGCGCAGCTGTAATTATTCAGTACCGAACCATTGCTTCAAGGTGGAGCTGGTTTTATACTTTTTAGATTAGTTTTTACCCTTAACGTTTTGTTTTTCCCTAAGAGACATTTCCCCTTCCCCTCCTTGAAAAGCAAAACAAATGGGTTTATCATTACAGACTTCTTTCAAAATTCAAAGCAGTTTTTAAAATGCACATTTTTTTCAGACTGTCTTTGTTTAAAAAGTGTAATCTAAAATACACAGCTTTAATAAGGCTTAAATTCTCTTTACTCTTATGAATTTATTACCTGAGTCAAAACCCAAAGCAAAGCTGAGACTTTCTCTGTAGAATAGGAAGGGGTTGTGTATAGACATTTCAGTTTTGCTTCTTGGTTTCCACTGGACAGATCTTTCCTACAACTGTGTACATCATCAGTATGGTTTTGAGTGAGCAGTGTTTTTAGCTGACATCTATAATGCATGCAAAAGAAAGAGGGAGAGAGTGAAGCTCAGCATCCATCAGAGAGGTATAAAATGTCTTTATAGATGATGTTCCTGGTGAATAGGACCGTATGATTATATAGGCTCTGTATTTCAAATTCTGCTGGGAGAGCTTTGCAGCTTTGAGATAATGGTGGTGGTGGCTCACTCATATTTACCCGTTGAATCACTTTGTGAGCTTAATGTTAATTGTTTGCTTATCTGATGCTGATGAAATTTCATCAGCCCTATTGTAAAGGGTTTAAATCTCTGCCCTGCCAGGCCTCAGAGAGCAAGTTGTAGGAAATGCTTCTCGACCCTCATGGGAGGGGCAGCACTTGCGATAAAAGGCATCTGTTGAGTGGGCATTTCTTCAGCTAAAAGCAGGATGCTGTGGCAAGATGCAGGAGCTGGATCACCTTTTCTTCCCTTTGGCTCATGTCAGTTTGAGTAGTTCTTGTTCTCCCCTGAGACTGCTTGCTGCATATACTGGCTCAGGTGCAGACTGACTCTGCTCCTCTGCGTGCCACGCTGCAGACACAGTGGGAGGACATGATGCTTTATCTGCTGGCAGATGATTCTGCTCTCCATAGCAAACCAGGCATCAGCCTCCAAAATCAGTGTCCAAATGAATGAGTGATCAGAGCATTTCATAAGCTGCAGCTAGTTTTCAAGTGCTCTCAAGGTCCCATTGAGTGGTTTTTTTTCACGATCTTTGTGGCTTTTGTACATG
>WBNH01008966.1:0-21200 GCA_013401255.1 Urocolius indicus | reverse complement strand
GGGATAATGGACATCAGCTGGAAAAGTTTCCCTTAAACACAAGGCAAAGATTTCCTGTGAGGGTGAAGGAGCACTGAAACAGGCTGCCCAGTGCGGTTGTGAAGTCACTTTCTCTGGAGGCTTTCAAAACCCACCTGGTCACGTTCTTTTGCAATCTGCTATAGGCAGATCTGCTTTAGCAGGAGGTTGGATTAAATGATCAATTGATGTCTCTTCCAACCACTATCATTCTATGATGCTATGATAAAACCAAGACTTGTTACTTGATGGAAAAGCACAAGTTTTATATATATGTAGTGGGTCTGGGATGGTAGTGATTTTCCACAGCAGCTCTTGCAGTGCTGTGCTTGCTGCTGATGTCAATATTATAACTACTGCTCTCATAACATCAGGGCTGTCCCTCCAGCATTCCTTCCCCCACCTTCACCAATAGCTGTGGGCGGGCACGATCTTGGGAGGGACCATGGCTAGGACAGCTGACCCAGGCTGACCAAGGAGATATTCCATACCATATGACGTCAGCTCAGTAATATAAACTGGGGGAGAGGAGCAGGAAGGGGGGGCAAGATTCATTTTTGGCCTTTCAAAAGCAACCATTACGCCTACTGAAGNCAAATATTCACAAATATGATTTTAAGTCCTGATTTGTTCAAATATTTTGCACTAATTGTTCTAAAAATAGTCTTTCCTGATTAATTTCTAAAGGAATGCAAACCAAATTTGTTAAATAGTTTTTAATAAATATACAGGAGATGTGTTGTATGGTATCAACTTGTAGTGGTTATGCCTGGGCCAGGTTTTTTGGTAGTGGCTACAGGTGTGGCTTCTTTAAACAAAGAGTTGCTAGAAGCTTCCCCTGTAGCTCACAGGGTTAGGGCCAGTCCATTCTAAGCCGGACCCTGCACCTGACTCAGATCTGGCCAATTAATGATGGAAATAACAAGTCTGTGAATAACATATTTGAGAAGGAGAAGAAGATGTTGTGAAGTTACTAAAGTGCAGCACCAACACGAAGGGAGAATGTGAAAACATCTCCACACACACCGATGTCAGTGGAGAAGGAGGAGGAGGAGAGTGCTTAGGCACTGAAAGAAAAGATTCCCCTGTGAGCTGTGGTGAGGACTGTTGTGAGGCAGGTTGTCCCCCTGCAATCCATGGAGGACCATCAGGAATTGGAGACCCACTCACAGCCTGTGGAGGACCCCATGTTCCAGTGGATGGATGCCTGAAGGAGGCTCTGACTGTAAGACATTCAGCCTGGAGCGAGTTCCTGGCAGGCCTTAGGAGCCTGTGAGGGAGGTGGCCACACCAGAGCAGGTTTACTGTCCGAACTCATGATCCTGTGAGAGACTCAGGCTGGAGCAGTCGGTACCTGAAGGACTGTTCTTCTGATGTATGACCTATGTTGGGGCAGATTGTGAGGAGCTGCCCCCATGGGAGGCCCCATGCCAGAGCAGTTCAACAGAAGCTGCAGCCCATGGGTAGGACCCACGCTGGAGAAGTTTGTGAGGGACTGTTTCTTGTGGGGAATGACCTCACAGTGTATCAGTGGGAAGTGTGAGAAGGCCTCCCCCTGTGAAGCAGCAGAGGCAAAGTCCATCTGTAATGAACTGACTGCAACCTCCATACCCCATTCTTTGCGCTGTTGGGGTGGAAGGAAGGGGAGTCCTGGGAAGAGGGAGGGATGAGGGGACGTGTTTTTAAGATGGTTTTATTTCTCATTTCCCCGCTCTTATTGTTCCTTTAAGAAATCAAACCTTTTTCTCCCTAAGTTGAGTCTGTTTTGCCTGTGATGCTAACTGCTGAGTGTTTTCTCCATCTTTATCTCAACTCATCTCTCTCTCCTGTCTAGTTTGAGAGAGGGAGTGATTTTATGAATTGGTGGACACTGGGCTAAACTTCCACATAACTCAAGTTATAATCTTTAAAAATTTTTTACATTTATATTGTCTTGATTGGTATTGTGTTCCTGTTCGTCAGGCACCGACTAATACTTTTTTTTACTATTAAGAATCAAACATCAAGCTTGCTGTTCTTCCTTTGATCCTTTTTCTGCCTTTCTGCACAGATTATCACACGGCACAGCTCAGGGCTGACTTGAACTCTCACTGCAGTACTGAGTCACAGCCCAGCTTGTACTCCCAAACTTTCTTGCATATTTGGAAGCATCTTTCAACACAGGAAAAATCTAGCTTGGAAGCATTCCAGTGACATCATTGTTTCCATGGAAGCTTCTTTTAGTAACAGGCAGAACTGGTTTTCCAGCCATGAGAAAGGCTCATTAACATTCATGACTTTATATTGCCTTCTGGTGCCAGAATATCCTTGACTTTGCAGCAGTGGAACTTCACTCTGTCAGATGCCCACCAATCCTGTTGCTTTCCTTTCAAAATAACACATCTTCGAGCAGAAAACAGATTGGTGATCAGTAAATTTATTCATAGAGCTTTGTAGTGGGTGAAAAATTACCGTATAAACTGACCTTAGCAGTTACTGTAAAACCATCTAATTATTACATTCTTAGAGTGACTGTAATTAATGTGATCTCCAAAGCACTAAAATATTAATATTTCAGGTTGCAGATTGACTGTAACATTTGCTACACAAGCTGGTGGTTTAATGTGCAGGCTGGGCCATAATTCACTGCTAATCTTTCAATACTGTACTTATAAAATGTCAGTTCTTGATAAATTGCTGTTGTTAAACCATAGGTTTGAATTCAGTTATTGTTGAAAACTGGCAATTAAAAAACAGGAGTAGTTAAACACAAAATTTAAATTAATATAAAAGTAGATACTATCTCTAATAGTAACAATTATAAATAAGAGCAAAGAATTATTAATCACTTCAGATTTTACTGGGTATTGAACAAAACTGACATAGTGCTTTTTATTGTCATTGATAGGGATCTTCAAAATATTAATCATTACTCAATGGAATCTAAAGAAATAAAGAATGTAATGTTCTTGTTTCTTGTTTGAACATTATAAAAACTTTGAAGTGTGAAAGTCTTAAAAAAATGTCATGACTATTTTTAGAAAGCTGCCTTCTATCTTAACAAAACATGAAGTATAGGCCACACGGTTAAAAAATCTGTGCCATTAACCTTGAAGTACCTGACACAGGCCAAGCCGAGTTCAATAAACTACAAAAAAAGATTAACAGGAGGTAATATATTTCTGTTGAAAAGTATTTAATCTGCAAGTGAACTTTCTTCCTTCAGTTACACCTGGCCTACTTAAAAGATTTGAAACTATGAAGAATTTTAGTAAAAGTGCTTCTTGTAAATAACTTGTTTAAAAGTATAATGAGTATAATGCCACTTGCTTTCAAAAAAAGCCATTGGCATTGAAAGTCTAAAGGTAAACTAGAATGCAGATTTAGAGAGATGAGAGTAATATTACATCACATGTGTTAATTTAGGATTTTTTGGGAGTGCGTTGCATAATATGTAGGCTAACATTTTTTACATTGCTTTATCTAGGCTAGTCAATACATGTGGGAGAATAAAATAAAATTTAAAAAAATCTCAATATTCAGTTACAGTTGTATGGACATGGTTTACTTAGGCATAGAGTTCGAAAGAGGCTTAATGCTTCATTTGGCTTTCTTCAAGGAAACAACGTTGGTTTCAGTTAATTGTAAAAATATGATAAATTATATTCCTGAAATAATGGACACAAAAACAAAAAGCTAGCAAAAAACATACACAGATGTCACGATCGTTTTCTCATTGTATTTTTCAAAATTTTTATATTTGTGTTTGCCATCAGAATAGAAGTACTTTATATGGTCATAAGTATACAAATTTTGGAAAGAAAATTGTACAAGAAATAAATGAGTGAGAAGGTGAGGCAAGATAAGAAAACAGTGTGTGACAGTTCAAAAATGCAGTGTAAATGTTGAATTCACCCAAATTTATGGTAATTCTTGCTTTTGTGCTTGATGTATTACAATCCATTGAAGAAATTAAGAAAATATAGTATTTAAGATGAAATTCTGATAGCTCATATAATATATTAACAGATTCAATCCTGATCGTTTATACTTGGCTGTCCAGTTAACTATTGTTAAAAGTAGCCAACAGCTTTGTATTATATGTTCATTTTTGTTAATATTTATCCAAAACTACCTGAACAAATACAATCAGGATCTTGCATGGGAACTTTTGAGCCTTTGTTAATAGTAGATGTGTTAAAATCCTCAGGAGAGAGATAAATTTGTGACTGGATAAGAACCAGTGGCGCAGGTGTTTGAGAATGCCAGGATTAGAGAAGATCTGTAAAAGAAAAAAAAAAAAAATATGTGCTTTCACAGAATCACAGAATCTTAAGGGTTGGAATGGACCTTTCACCTCTCTCCTACTTCTCTTGAAAAGAAGTTAATTTACAAGCCTCCTTTGCTTTGCATAGTTTAAAGCCAAATGAAAATATATTCTGGTTAATAGTTTGGGGGAAACTAGACACAAAAGTACTTTAAGACCAGTTTGGAGGTATTTTAAGTAAATAAAATTGCTTTACTGCAATTTAAAAGGGAGTGGCTAATAATATCTGTCAGTCAAAAAGAAGCTACAGAACTGCTATAAAGAATAAGCAGGCCATAAAATTCATAGATTGACAAATTTCTTCACAAATTGCTAAGACTTGTCACCATTATAATCATGTAAAACATCTTGTAGGTTTGTAACTGACAAAAGTTCCTATGTTATCAAGTTAAGACAGGAGCCTTTAAACTTGATTGAAGTTACTGGTTTCTTAACCAATTCATGAGAATGAAGAAAAGTTCTTGAACCAAAGAAAAACGAAGTCCTCTGTAACACTGCTGAAACTTGCTTACCTACAGTCACATGACTGAATTGTTGAGTCTGACCTGGTAATGAAAGGTCATATGAAACATTGAATTCCTTGGATTTCTGCTGGTAAGTGATGATTAACAAGTCTTGAGTGTTTGAAAGTTAAGACTCGGCATCCTTAAACCTGGAAATCTTCATTCAAACACCAAAAATTCAAGAAAAACATTACCCAGATGAATTGATCTTTTAAAGAATTACAGTTGCATTGTAAAAGAAAAAAAAGAGAAAAAACCAAAACAAAAAACAGTGTCAAATATCTCTGTCACGTTTCCCTGACAAAATAGTTGATTCATGAACTTCAATATGCTCGTTGTCTGCAACTGGTATCTGACTCCATGTTTTTGAGAGAAGAAAAAATGCACAAGTATGTCCAAACTGAAATTCATTTATAACACAGAAAAAAAGACAAAACCTCAAATCTGTGTGAAGTAGACCTTCCCTGACTTTTCTCAAATTAAATTAACAGTGTTGACATTTCAATTATCATCACTGGAACATACATTAAATCTTTTAGCTGAAACAAATAGAAAATTTCACACATTACATAGCTGCTTTTCATAACTACTTTTCACGCCTCTCTACAAGTTTAAGCAGATGTCTCATCACTAATGCCATGATGTTTCCTTTACAATCATAAATGTTAGACATATTTTTAAAATGGAAGATCAGAACCTGTGTAAAAGGACAGAAGTTGATTTGTCTATTTCTTATCAGTGAATAGTTTCAAAAAGCCATAAATACAGAAGTGTACTATTTGCACACTTCTCAGAAGTGTCAGAGACATCTATTTTAAGAGCTTTCTTGCCATGAACCAACTGCATCCATCATTCAGAGTTAAATTTTCCACCCAATAAGAATATAAGATTTCAAAACACTTATTCACCTTTTAGCTGAAGATAAATTACCTTAAAAAATGAAATTCTTGTATGATTATCTCAGAAACATTAGCATGTGGGTTTTCCAAACGAAAATGCACTTAAAACTCCACTGAATTATGTCTCAAAGTGAGTGATTTCCATGTGTTTCATTCATAAAATTTCTAAGCAGGAGCAGTCATGAAACCTAGCTGGTGGTGCTGAGTTTTGCAAAGGGGAACTACAGAGTCTAAGGATAGTCTAATATATCTACTTTGGCATTCTGTTGGCTATGCTTCTACAGACTGTCAATGTCAATCACTGTTAAGAAGAAAAATCTGCTTGAATTTCTAATATGTAGTAAGAAGACAGTTCCATTAAGTTTTTCACTGATAGTTCATCAGCATTTTTCTAAAGGAAATACACAGCAGCATAATTTTGTAGTGTCTGTTCGATACTACTCTAATGTGATTATAGAAAATTATTGTTTAGTAACGTTCCAATTTGCTAAGATCTATACTTCCAATATAAGAAAGATCCTGGTTCATTGTTTGGATTCTACACTAAAAAAGACAAGTCTTGCACACAACTATACATTGAATGTTCATAATTTATTAGGGGAAGCAATGGAAAAAATGTAACCACAGTTCCAATTAAAGTCCAAAAAATGTAAAGCTATTTTGGTTTCACAACTTATTCCTCCTATCTTTGAACTGCAAAATAACAAACTGCTCTGCTTTCTTTTCTGAATAGCCTACTGAAGGATGCTGGTTGACTGGCAAATAGTTGGCTGGACAGCTTCGATGCAAATGGCAAGACATATGGATAAGATATATGGTAACGTGATACCTATAAATGTTAAGTTTCAAGACTTTTTGTGTTTATCATGGTATGACTACTTAGGGAGCGCCATACTCGGCACCATAATCAAATGTAGGTGCTGGGAAACAACAGAAAATTTGTTCACACAATAATTATTAAACATGTTATTGTATCTGTGGAATGACTAGCAAATAAAAATCACTTAGTACTAAGGTTGAAAATGAGTAGGCAAATGCTACCTGAGACCTGGTATTTAAACAAGTAAACCACCAAAATTTTTCAGTGAAGTATATGTCATCTTTACCTTTTTGTTCTCACCAGAACACAGTAGTAAACCATCATGCAGCTACAATTTTGCATACAGTTTAGTGTTCTCTTTCAATTTGTTTATGAAACTTATACTCTTCAACCTTTCATTTCCTTTCCATCAATAATGTTGAAATCTTAAAATGGAATGACAGAAAAAAATTGAATATAATGATCAATTTAGTATACTCAAAACAATCACCTGCCATTTGGAGATAAAATGTGTCTAATTTTCCTGCTCCTTGTAATCCATATACTCATTCTATGATAAATATAAAAATTGACATGACATATTTATGCATAAAGCACCCTTTCTGTTTAGTAGAAATAAAGCCTATTTTAATTTGATATGTAGTCACTAAGGTAACAATGTTGTTAGTGATTTTGGTAGCACCTGCAGAAAGGAAAGATGCAGAAGATATAAATCTTCTGTATGTCAATAACTATTCTCTTTTTAATTACTAAATGTATGAAAAGGCATATAACCTGATTATTGTCCTGGTTTTAGAAGCTGAAGGGAAAGAACATAGCATTAAGATATCACCATGATTGGAGACTATTTATGGTATGTGCTGAAAAAAAACAAATGAATTAAAAAAATAATTGTGAGAGCTGGTGACACATGTTTGTTTTTTGGGTTTTTTCCCCTTTTTCTACTTTTGTCGTCCTTTACCCTGCTTTATGAAGCACAAATGCCTGAAAGCAGGATTTAAGGTTACCAATTTCTTATGAGCTTGCATTCATTGATGTCATAGCTGGTTGCTATGGAAATTATTTTAATTTCTAAAAACCTGAGGCTAACAAAGAATTTGGATTTGGTAATAAGCTGTAGAAAATGATGAATTCTTTAAGTATTTCTCATTCTTCCAACACTATTATTATTATTAATAATAATGTAGACTAAAATAGGTACCTGTAATAGCTCTTAATCTGGGGAGACTCAATAGCCTTACTTCTGCATATTTGTAAGTATTGTCTAAGACAATAAGGTAATATCTAGTAATGGCATTCTTATGATTTAAAGCTTATATAAAAACATGCTTTTATCAGTCATTACAAATCAAGCAATCAAACCCCAAAACTTCCGTATTTTTTTGAAAATGACGTTTTTCTAAGAGTTAAATATGTAAATTATCTTTATAAAGAGTTCTTGGCATTGTAGAAGCTATGAGTGATTTTCAATTAATTAATTTAATGTCACACTGTCACATGTTCTATCAGGATCCTTATTTTCTCCAGGGGTCAGAAAATTTATAGCATCATAGTACTAATTATACTTTACCTGTGCTACACTCTTTAGTTTTTAAAGGCTGAATGAAGAGTTCTTGATGTCTAGATGTTGACTTAGGGTTTATTATTAAACATTTGTCCTGGTTTTGGCTAGGATAGAGTTAACTCTCCGCAGCTGCCGCTGGGGGGGCGTGGCCAGGCTATTCAATCCCATGTGACATCATGCTCGGGATATAAGGGCAGCAGCCAGGCCGGGATGGTGCTGTGGCCAGTGCGGGAACTGCGGTTCCTCTGCCGCGCTGAGTGCCGCGCTGAGCAGTTACATTAGGCATTTTTAAAAAATTTTAGGCACAGGTCATTTATTTGCATCGTTATCCTCCATCTCATACTCATATCAGAAAATGTAGGAGAACAAAAATACCTAGAGTAAAATTCTGTCTACCTAACTTGTTTATAATGTGGGAAAATGTTAAAACAGTATTGGCATTGTCCATGGCATAAACACGTGTTTATAAACACAATGTATTTGTTGCAATGTTTTCCTCAATTGGAGCTGTTGAGGGACTTGTACAGATCTTGGTCTGTCACAATCCCATATGAGAGCCAGCTTGGTAGTGCAAGTCTTTATGCCCATGATTCCCTTCAGACCTGAGCCTTATACCTGGCAGTGGCTTTTTTCCACTGCTATTTCACTCTTTCAATGACTGCTCCTGAGACCACAGTGACAAGGAAGCTCCAGAGGTAAAACAAGCATCTTGCAACTTGAGCTAATATTCTCTAGTTGGATCAATCAGAAGTTACAGTTTGTGAAACAGACAGACTGTGTCTGTTGGCTGGTAGTTACGGAATATACTTTTTGTAACAGAGATGAGTAGTACTGACAGAGATAAACTCCACATAAGGGTCTGGATTTCTAATCTGATGAACCTGTCAGATATTCTGGTATTTGTTCCTCACTAAAACTGTATGTTACTGGACAATAAGAAAAGGCTCCCAAATTGGCTTCTGAAAAGTTACTGAGAATTTATACACTCCAGATATCTGAAGATAGTACATCTCTTTAGATATTCAGGTATTTGATAAGCCTTAATTACATGACTTTTTTATAATGCATATTAGGATTTGTACTGCATGGTTATTTTATAATGTTTAGATTTTTGCATTTTATTTTGCTTGTCAAGGCATAACACAAGAACAGCAAAAAGTGAAGGATCGTGTCAGGAACATACAATTTTTTATCTGTGTATTCCTACAATTGTGAAACCAAATTACTCATAAAGAAAGAAATGTTAAAACTAAAGCACACAGTATGTCCCTGCCTGTATCTATTCCCAATAGCACCACTAAAAGAGAAACTCCTTTGTTCAGTAAAGAACCAAATATCTTGTTTCTTACTGAGTAAAGCCCATTCTACTAATAAAAACAATTACAAACACTGTGGTAGAAGTGCAATCACCAGGAGAATGCACAGCATCTTTCTTGCAGCAACTGACACCTAGATTCTTCATAGAATCTACAGGGTGGGTTGGAGCAAGACATTTCATATTTAAAATGCATAGGGAAAAATGTTCCAGTTCCAGGTGCTGTTTATTTACAATTTTCTTTGGCGTGGTTTCAGTTCTCATCTTCTTTGGTTTAGAACAAAAAATTTACTTCAAAATTTATGGCCAAAGTTAAACGGGCAAGTCATCTTACAGAGAGAGAGGAAAATATCTTACTGCTAACTTCTGGAGTTTAGTGGTCTACAACTGCTCAGTTTTGGATGACTAGTTAAGTTTATGAAGTGTCATTACTTTCACACTTTCTGACCCTCTATCAAAATTCAACCTTTTCCTACACCTTGACATTATATCTCCTTAACAGATGAGTTATGTTTCTATGGCATTGTAAAAGGATAATTGAGGAAAGTGTATTTTCTGGTTTTATGAAGGAAGTATTCTGATGAGTCTCCTAGTTCTGGAGGGACTTATATAGCTGCAAGAAAAATAAGCTACATGTCAACAGTAAGCATATATTTATACTTGGAAAACATACCAATTTTCTGTGTATAAATTGGTAACCATTCACCTATATTTCTGGAGTTTCTTTTCATTTAATTATTACCTGTTATAGAGAGACAGTTGGAGGCACCAAGTGAGATCAAGGTATTAGTCAGCCTCAGCTTGAGGCAATGTACAAACATTTTAAGACGTCTTCTTACTGAAGGCACAGTGAAATGAGCTCAGACTGAGGTTCATCATTTAATGAATAGGGCAGTAGGAGAGGTAGAAATAACCTTCCTCCTTCTCTTTGTTCTGACCACTCTGCAAATTACCTGATGTCCTGATCTATAAAGTCATAATAATTCTCCAAACTGTACTGCATATTTACATGAGAAGTTATGTATTGATCACTACAGTCCTCCACTTGGAATCAAGCTTAATCTTCAACCTCCAAAATACATTTTACAAGTAGCATACGCAACTTTTTATTTAAAAAAAAAGAAAAGAAAAGGAACGATTTGAAGATGTTAAAAAAAAGCTACAGGTGTGATGCTGATAAAATTCCACATAGGTTTATAAAAATAATGCTGGCTACATTTACAGTGCTACCTAAGCATCCACAACTTTCTTGATACTGGAAGATGTCAAATCCAGAAGCCCAACATATGTAAGGCAGCTACAGTTCTATGTTCCTAAAGCCAGCTATTGCAAGTGTTGCTGAGTATGTGTTCCTAGTAGCCACATCTGTACACACAAAATCACAGAATCTTAAGGGTCAGAAGGAACATCAAAAGGTCATCTAGCCCAACTCCCCTGCCAGAGTAGATTAGGTCACACAGGAACTCATCCAGGTGGGTTTTAAATGTCCTTAGAGAAGGAGACTTAGCAATCCATTGGTGCAGCCTGTTTCAGTGCTCCATTACCCTCACAGTGAAGAGATTTTCCTTATGTTTCTTTGGAATCTCTTATGTTCTAGCTTATACCTGTTGCCGTTTGTAATATTATTGGACATCAATGAGAATAGACTGACTCCATCCTCCTGACACTCGTTCTTTACATATTTATAAACATTAATGAGGTAACCCGTCAAGACTCCTGTTCTCCAAGTTAAAGAGCCTCAGCTCCCAAGCCTTTCATCATCAGGGAGTTGATTGACTCGCTTCTTCATCTTTGTGGCCCTGTGCTGAACTGTCTCCAGCAGCTCTCTATCCTTCTTGAACTAAGGGGCCCAGAACTGGACACTATATTCCAGATGTGGTCTCACAGTGCCTTCTGTTCCCTCATCAAGGTCATTAATATTGAACAGTACCAGTCACAGCACCAAACCCTGAGTGACTGCACAAGATAAAGGCCTCCAACTAGAGGCCCCATTGATCACAACTCTCTGTCTTCGTCCCTTCAACCAGTTCACAATCCACCTACTACCTGATCATCCAGCCAAAATTTTCTCTGTTTTGCTGTGAGGATGCTGTGAGAGACAGTGTCAAAAGCTTTACTGGAAGCCAGATAAACCACATCCACCTCACTACCACCATCTATCCACCTGGTTGAATCTTAATAAAAAGCTATCAGGTTTGTCAAACGTGACTTCCCCTTGGTAAAGCCATGTTGACAGCTCCTAATGACCCTCTTGTCCTTTAAATGTCTGGAGACAGCACCCAGCATAAGTCGCTCCATCACCTTTCCAAGGTTGGAGGTGAAGCTGACCATTCTGTAGTTACCCGGCTCCTTTTTCTTGCATTTTTTGAAGACTGGAGTGACATTTGCTTTCTTCCAGTCCTCAGGCACCTTTCCTGTTCTCTACAACTTACTGAAGATGGTGGAGGATGGTTTAGGAATGAACTCTGCTAGATCCCTCAGCACCCATGGATACATCCCATCAGGGCCTATGGATTTATGTACATCCAGATTGCTCAACTGATCCTTAACCCAGTCTTCATCAAACAAACAGACCTCCTGCTTTCACCTGACTTCCTTTGCAGTCAGGCTCCTGAGGACATTCTCCAGCAGTATAGACAGAAACAAAGAAGGTTTGGGCTCCTCTCTCCCCACAGACTCCCAGATACTACCAGGAACTTGCAGGGTGGGCTTCCAATGGAACCACAGTCTCCTTCAGGCATCCATCCACTCCAATGTGGGGTCCTCCAGAGGCTGTGAGTGAATCCTTGCTCCCCAGTGGTCCTGCATGGACTGCAGGGGCACAGCTGCCTCTCCATGATCCTCACGACAGGTCACAGGGGAGCCTGTCTTTCAGAGCCTAAGCACCCTTCTCTCACTCCTTCTCCACTGACCTTGGTGTCTGCGGAGATGTTTTCACATTCTCACTCCCTGTGGCTGCTGGAGTTTAGCAACCGTGCAACAACTTCTTCTCAAACACATTTTTGACAGAAGTATTACCTCTATCACAAACTGGCCAGGTCTGGGTCAGTGCAGGGTCCAGCTTAGAACTGACTAGCCCTAACCCTATGAGCTACAGGGGAAATTCTGGCAGCACTTTTTTTAAAGAAGCCACCCCTTTAGCCCCCCGGCTATGATAAAACCTGGCCCAGGCAAAACCACTACATTTGTACATCTGATATAAGCAGTAGCTAGCCCTTGGATTCCTTGATTTTAGTGTCACCTCATGCACAAGATACACAAGGAAGAGGGATATCTCTGCCAATTGATCCAGTCCAATGGATCCTGCCACATGTCCTTGTGACTGTTCCCAACATTAGATTGGACCCAGGTCTCTCCAGTAGTCACCTATCTGACCCTCATCCCACATGTTTAACACTGGATGCTCAACCTCTCATCCTGCTTGCCATCTCATTCAGCCTCAAGTTCACTATCAATATTAAACTATCACTAATTGGAATAGTTGACAATTATGAAATGTCAAATAATGTAGCAAAAAAATCTATGCTGTGCCAGAAATACTGTCCCCATTATTAATTGTTACAAAGGATACTGAAGACCCTCAGTCTTCTTTTTCAAACATCTAAAAAATACAAATGATGTATACTAATGTATAATCAATGAACGTGTACTCATTATATTGAAAGTCAAACTGTGACCAAGAACCAAGCAATAGCTTCTCTTTCAGTGCCAAAGATTATATGACATCTTTTGTCTATCTCTTTCCTGTACTTGCAGATAAGGTAATTTTCTGATTATGATCTAGAAAACTGACAGTTTGAGCATTGACTGCTTATTCGTATACAGGTGTATTTGAAGAAACTTTTTTAAAAATCTATTTTCTCAGTTACACTCTCCATATTTTTTTTCTTGTATATTGTAGAGGATATTTAATCATTTTAAAAAAAATCTGTGGCTCTGGGTTTATTTTTAATTTCAGTTTTTGTTAAATTATCGGCTCAATTCTCTGGCCACATAGGCAGGAGCTTTTCTAAATGGATTTAAGCCATCTTTGAATTGTTTTGCTTATCTGTCTTATCATTTTGACATTCTAACAGCGAATTATTATTGGCCATGGTGGAAGCGCAGAATTATGTACTTCTATGAGTTAGACGTAGCCTGTCCTCTATGTATGATATTTAAAATGAAATTCATGAAATTCATGAACTGTAGCATGATATATAATTCTTCAGTTATTCAAAGCCTCAAGTACTTCTGTTAAAGTACTGGTACTTTTATCACTCAAGCTTTAAGATAAGATGGCCACACTGTTTCTGATACAGGTCAGGATGCTATGGTGCACCTGGGCACACTGCCAGCTCATGTTAGCTGTTGACCAATATTCCCAGGTTCTTTTCTGCTGGGCAGTTTTCCAGGTACCCTTCCCTAAGCCTATAGTCTTTTGTATGAGGTTGATGTATACCAGGTGGACCTAGAACTTGGCCTGTTTGAATTACACACTTGTCTTGGCCCATCAATTCAGTCTGTTCAAATTCTTCTGTTTGGGCCTGATCTCTTTGTGTGTTCCTGTATGTGACGTGTGATGGTACTCAAGATGATCTTCTCCTTTGTGCCTTCCACTTGGCACAAAGGCCAAGNCCTTCCTGCTCTCAAGCAGATCAAAACTCCTGACCAATTTGATATCCTCTGCAAGTGATGTTGACATTATTATTTGCCTAAGAAAATAAAGATATTGAACACAACTGACCCAATACTGGGCCCTGGTGAACACCACTTGTGACCAGTTACAAACAGGATTTAACTCCATTTTCTGACACTCTTTAGGCTTTAGCCTCAGTCACTTTTTCATCCAGTGAAGTGTATGTCCATCCAAGCCAAGATCAGCTATTTTCTCCAGCTGAATGCTGCAGGAAACAGTGTCAAAGGCTTTACTAGAGTCCAGGTGAACACCATGTACAGTCTTTACCTCATGCACTGAGTGGGTCATCTTGTCATGGAGAGAGATAAGGTTAATAAAGCAGGACCAGCTTTTCATAAATCTATCCTGACTGGGCCTGATCTCTTTGTGTGTTCCTGTATGTGACGTGTGATGGTACTCAAGATGATCTTCTCCTTTGTGCCTTCCACTTGGCACAAAGGCCAAGAGGCCTGTAGTTCTCTGTATCCTCCTTCTGGCCGTTCCTGTAGATGAGAGTCATATTTGGTAACCTGCGGTGCACTGGAGGACCTACCTGACCTACCTGCTTAGCCAGGGCTGCTGATAAATGGTTGGCGGCTTGGTGAGCATTTTTGTCAGCTCCCTCAGTACTATTATGTGGATCTCATTCAGCCCTGTAGACTTTCATATGTGGTGAAGCAGGTCCTCTAATATTCTAGAGGCTTATTCTGCTCTCCATCCCTGTCTTCCAGCTCAGGGGGCTGAGAACCCTGAGAACAACTAGTCTGGCTTTTAAAGACAGAGGCAAAGAGGGTGTTAAGTACCTCAGCTTTTTCCACATCTTCTGCAACTGTGTTTCCCCATGCAAATATTTCCAAATAGTGATGGAGATTCTCCCTAGTGCTTCTTCTGTTGTTGATGTATTTATAGAAACAGTCTTTTGTGACTGTAACCAGATTAAGTTCTATATGGACTTTGACTTTTGCTGATTTTCCTTCTTTGAAACAATTGTAACCCATCTATCACCAGCACGCCTGATGTCACGTAGACCAACCCATGGTCAAACCCCTCCAAATTTTTATAGTGATCGTGGGTCTTTCTGTTTCTTGTAACTTCCATCCCCGCAGCTGAAAGGGTAGAGGAAAACACTAATGTGCTCCCAATCTCTTAATATGTCTTTCCAAAGTCCTGCAGCCTCTTATTTGCCCTTGGGCTTTTTATTGCTACCTCATTGCTGTCTGGATAATGATGGGTAATAATCAGAGGGCTATACAGGAGGTTTTTTTATAGTGTCTTTAACCCAGATCCAGAGAGAAAGCAGACTTGCCAAAGAAGTGCATCCAGTTGTTATCTTCTGTGATTTCAGAGGACTTTGTTGTAATTTCCGGACTTTTTAAGTGAAAGGAATAGGATCTCTCTACTCCTTATAGTACTTCCTGCCACTTTTGTATCTTTTTATTTCTCATATTCATTGCTTTAACTTTCTCTGTGATTTGGAATGATTTCCCTTTGATTGATTTACTCCATCTGCTTATTTCTTCTATAACATTAACCCCTGATAAAAAATGAACCTCTAGGCTGCTGTTTCTAATCGAAAATTACTGCCTCAATTGATTTTATAATGTGCTTTATACAAACTAAAACAAATTGACCAGTTAAGTAAAAACACAGAGCTCTACTTTAAGTACATTGTGGATATTTTAAGTGCTTTCAAACACTCAATTGCTTTGTAGTTAACTCTGAATTGTGACCAAAAGTTAAAAAAAAAAAAAAAGTCATTTGAAATAATAATCTCTGCTTTGACGAAAACTATTTCTATTCATTAAGAAAGTCTATGATATTTTCTTCTTTACTGCTAGGGTAATTGTGTACTCCTCTCCATTTATTTCCATGAACTTAATTGACCATTTTAAGAGAAAAAATGCCTTTATGTTAACAACAAGTTAAAAGCCTATAATTGACTGAAATGCACAGATTCAGATAGTAAAAACTATTTTCATCTAATGGAAACTTGCACAGAAGGTATGAAAGCTTCAGCAAATAACAAAAAAGGCCATATCCTTATTTGTTTTACTTTTTTAAAACAACAATAACAACATAAAAAATGAAATGGAGACAAAATGGCTTGGATATGAATTATAGACACTATAACTTAAAAAAGAAAAAAAGATGGAGAAAGGAAACAACAATGCTTCAAAATAATGTTGCAGCATGCCAGATTATTTGAAACCATGTTGGCTATATTATAGAAAATTGATATTATTTAAAAATCTTTTTCTAGTACTATGCTGTCTGCACAAGACTATTCTATGTGCATGTGTTCAGGAAAATTCCTTCAGTTTTTAAAGAGACAGTGCCTACAGATATAATCACACACAAACAACATTTGGATAAACTTAATGCAACAAGCAAGACAAGCTCCTGGGAATAAATACATCTGCAGCACCACAAAATTGTTTTATTTGTAAGCAATTCCAAAACTAAAATTTAAAAAGCAGTTTTGCATGACTAAGACAAAGGTGTTATTGGTAGCCCTTCACTTTTTTTTTTCCAATATTAGTAGTAAAAAGATGAATCCTGAAGATACTGATCTTTGTCCTTCTGCAAATTCCTTTGTGTCATTTGAGATTTGACACACAATAGAAAAGGGCAGAAAAGAATAACTCAGCTTCTATTCTACATAAAACATTAATAGATCATGACAGGAATATATTAGTGCATTATATGTGATGTCCTCCCTTATGTTTGAAGTTTCTTCTGTTATGTCTGCTGATGGCCACTTAGGTTCATCTCTGTGAGGACAAAGCTACAAACATTGCAATAGCATTTCATACAAATTGAGAGTGTTAAGTGTATAAATACAGATCTCATTGTTATTCTTTCTCTCATAAAAACACAATTCAGAATTTTACACATGGTGGTTTAGCCCTGGCTGGGTGACAGATGCCCACCAAATCACAATACCCCTCCTGAACTGGACAGAGGAGAGAGAGATATAACAAGAGTTTTATGAGTTGAGATAAGGACAGAGAGATCACTCAGCAATTAGTGTCACGGACAAAACAGACTCAACTTGGGGAGCAAATGGTTTGATTTATTAATAAACTATTGGAACAAGGAGATGACAAATAAAACCAAATCTTAAAACACCACACCTAACCCTCCCTCTTCCTAGGACTCTCTATCCCTCCCACGGGAGACAGTCCTTCTTGAACTTTTCCAACATGGGCCCTTCCCATGGGCTACAGTTCATTACAAACTGCTTTGGCATGGGACCTCTCATGGGGGCAGCTCCTCACACTCTGCCCCTATGTGGGTCACATACCAGGAGAACAGTCCTTCAGGTAATGACTGTTCCGGCCTGAGTCCCGCACAGGATCATAAGTCCTGACAGCAAACCTGCTCTGTTGTGGGCTCCTCTCTCCCCACAGGCTCCCAGGTCCTGCCAGGAACTTGCTCCAGGATGAGCTTCCCATGGAGTCAGAGCCTCCTTCAGGCATCCACCCACTCCAGTGTGGGGTCCTCCATGGGCTGCAAGTGGATCTCTGCTTCCTGGTGGCCTCTATGTACTGCAGGGGGACAACCTGCCTCACCATGGTCTTCACTACAGGTCATAAGGGAATCTTTCTTTCAGGGCGTAAGCACCTCCTCCCACTCCTCTACTGAATTTGATGTCTGCAGAGATGTTTTCACACTCTCATTCCCTATAGCTGCTGCAGTTTAGCAGCTGCACAACTTCTTCCCCTTCTCAAACACGTTATTCCCAGAGATGTTACCTCAGTCATGAACTCGCCAGGCCTTGGTCAACTGTGAGTGCACCTTAGAATTAATTAGCATTGGCACTATCAGCTACAGGGGAAGCCTCTGGCAACTCTTTGTTTAAAGAAGCCACTCCTGTAGCCTCCCAATACCAAAACCTGAGCTTGGCAAAACCGCTACACAAGTAATAGGAAAATACCATGATCCTCAACTCAGACTGTTCACACATCTAGGAAGAAAAGAGCTGTAATATTACAGACATGAAGAGCAACAACTGGAGAAGGATTTTGTTTCCATTAAGCTATTAGAGATAGAAACAAATATGGGGCTAAAAATCATAACTGAAAGCATTTAAAGAAACTATATATCTGATGAGAACAGAACTGCATTTTGTTTGGGAAATAAAAATTTTGAAGAGAGATACAGAAAAGGAAAAGGAGCAGGCATTCATTATTGTCAATATTGAATTGAAGACTATTGAAGTCTTCAGGATTGTGACTAACGCTGCTGTGCTTTGATATTTTCCTTCAGGTGTCTACTACTATCTCCTACTGTCTTGGAGGAGTGAAAGGAACAGGCTGGCCAATGTAATCAGAGACCAGTTTGGATTGATCAGCTGACATTCAAGTAAGAATTAAAGCTTCTCTAAATTGCTTCAAATCATTGCTACACAGAGATGTAACTTCTGGAAATCTAAGGCTCGGCAGATGTCCTGATACGTTTTGAATTAGCCAATGAAATACACAAAATGTGTACTATTGCCCATTCTACAGTTATTCAAGACTTTTCACTTCCACATCTCAACATGGGTGGGACCATGCACTAACTGTGCTTCTACATACACATTTTAATTTGTCCTGGAACCGTGCATTTACGGATGGCTGCATCCATTCTCACAGATGAAGCTGGGAGGGTAGGCCTGATACTATAAGCAATTATATGTGAACAGTAAAATCTGGTGCTCCGTCATTGCTAATGAGCATTGAGTCTAGATGCTACAAAAAAAGCCCACCACAAGCAAAATAGCCCACCACAAACAAAAAAAACCCCACAATTCTAAAATGCAGATATTATAGACAACAGGATTTCTCCCATTTTCAGGTGTACTCCTAACAGGCCACATTCTTCACTACTGTAGACAATATTTTTGCCTCACAGATTTCAAATATTCCATAAAAATAACAAATAAAATAATGCATAATGTGGATTAAATAATTCCAAGGTATTATTTTATCTATGTACTTATAGCTTTAAAAAGAGAGGGAAAAAGTCATAAAGTTTTTAAAATATTAATTGCTTTATGATCTAGTTTGTATTTTATAAAAGCAAGACCAAATCTATATTGTATGTATCTGATTCTTCATTATGTTTATGAACCATGTATGGATTCTGCCACATACTGTACATGTAAAGTCATACCTCAAAAAAGTATCAGCTTTAATGTTTTTTTGCTTTCTTGAAATTGATCTACATTTATCGTTTTCTGATATGACTTATTCATATAATCTTTGGAGTACTAAGATCTGTTGACATTCTCAAGTGTATATCTAATATTAGGTTTAGGATTCTGTTTTATTCTTTCTGAAATAATTGAGATCTTTTAATATAGAAATTAGAAAAAAATAGGAAAATAAATAGGTGTTTGGATTTGTTTTTTTTTTTTTTTAATATTCATGTTCAGAGTATTTCAACATAAGACATTGTTTATATATATAATGCCCCCTGCACTTGGCACTGTTGAGGCCACACCTCAAATACTGTGTCCGGTTTTGGGCCTCTCACTACAAGAAGAACATTGAGGTGCTGGAGCATGTCCAGAGATGGGCAGTGAAGCTGATGAGCAGCTAGGGAACAAGTCTTGCGAAGAGCAGCCCAGGGAGTCAGAGTTGTTTTATCTGTAGAAGAAGAGTCTGAGAAGAGCAATGATCACTCTCTGCAAATGCCTGAAAGGGAATTGTGGTGAGATAGAGGTCAGTCTCTTCCTTCCAATACTGAACCAGAGGACAAGAGGAAATGGCCTCAACTTGTGCCAGGGGATGTTTACATTAGATATTAGGAAGATCTTTTTTACTGAGAGGGTTATTAAGCATTGGAATGGGCTTCCCATGAGAGTGGTGGAGTCACCATCCCTGGAGATATTTAAAAGACACGTAGATGAGGTGCTGGCAGTGTTGCATTAGTTGTCGAAATTGATGATCTTAAAGGTCTCTTCCAAACAAAATGATTCTATGAATTGATAATTCCATGATTTTATAAAAGTAATCTTCAGGTATAGTTTTAATTTGTGAACAAGAAACAAATCAACTTCTTACATTCTCCACAGTTACATTATTTCCAAGCAAGAACGAGACTATATTATTCAAAGTAATCTTGCTGAATGGCAGCACAGGCTTCTGGTGAATCAGCCAGTCCTCCCAGTCTGGTGTCAGCAGTGTTATAAATTGCAGCCAATTTAAATGAGTCATAGATCAAATTTATTAAGCAAGCGGCAAATAAGCAAAACAATGCTGGGCGGTCAGGAGCCTCTGCTCCACCAATGGCACACAACTTCCCCCACCCAAGGTAAAAGTCTTTTTATACAGTCCTTATCGGTTGAGTGGATCCCTTCCGCTTTGTAATTTTACAAAAGAAATTAATCTCACCAGGGATGCTTTTTCTCAGTTTATAGGCAAATAAAGCTGTATGTACTCTGACCATTACAAAAGAAACCTCTCTTTATGTTTATCCTGAAGACATGAGTGGCCCTTATTTTTTTTCAAGAAACATTTGGATTATGGGTGTTACATTTGTTTCTCATACTTCAGCCAACTTTAAAAATATATAGTGAAGATTTGCCTTTTGTTGATAAAACTCGTATTTTGTTCATTGATAAATGTAAATTAAATATCCTGAATAATGTTTTTTGAAGGTTAATCATAGAATCATAGACTGGTAGGGTTAGAAGTGAGATCATCTAGTCCAATCTTCACCCCTGCAGAAACAGGTTCACCTAGATTAGGTTCCATAGGAACACATCCAGGCAGGTCTTCAAAACCTCAAAGGAAGGAGACTCCACAACTTCCCTGGGCAGCCTGTGCCAGTGCTCCCTCACCCTCCCAGTAAAATCTTTTCTTATATTTAAATGGAACTTTTTGTGTTCCAGCTTCATCCTATTACCCCTTGCCCTGTCACTAGATACAGTAGAAAAAAGGGATCGCCCAGCCTCCTGACACCCACCATTTGGATATTGGTAAATGTTAATAAGATCCCCCCTTAGTTTTNTTCTGTTTTCTAGACTAAACAGCCCCAGTTCCTGCAGCCTTTCTTCATATGAAAGATGTTCCAGTCCCATGATCATCTTGGGAGCCCTGTGTTAGGCTCCAGACGTTCTCTGTCCCTCT
>WBNH01008964.1:145480-222267 GCA_013401255.1 Urocolius indicus | reverse complement strand
GGCTGGCCACACTCTTCTTGATGCATCCCAGGATGCCATTGACCTTCTTGGCCATGAGGGCACATTGCTGGATCATGGTTAGTTTGTTATCAATCAAAACTCCCAAGCCTCTTTCCACAGAGCTGCTCTCCAGCAGGTCAATCCCCAGCCTGTTCTGGTGCATGGGGTTGTTCCTCCCCAGATGAAGGACTCTGCACTTGTCCTTGTTGAACCTCACGAGGTTCCTCTCTGACCAGCTCTCAAGCTGGTTGAGATCCTGTTGAATGGCAGCACAGCCTTCTGGGCAATCAGCCAGTCCTCTCAGTTTGGTGGCATCAGCCAACTTGCTGAGGGTACACTCTGTCCCCTCATCCAGGTTGTTGATGATGATGTTGAATAGACTGGACCCAGAACCGACTGTGGAACCTCCAACTTGACTTGGCTCTGTTGATCACCCTCTGCATTCTGTCATTCAGCCAGTTTTCCATCCACCTCACCGTCCATCAATTTCTATTAATGAACTTTAATAGAGCTTGCATCCTTGTGATTTTTACATAATGTAATTTGTTATTACTTTTAAAGTACCATCGTGTCAAAAACCTAGCTTTTGAATGTGTTGGTTGGCACCGACAGGAATCACTCTGCACTCTTTCTGCACCACAACCTCCTCTGAAGAACCTCTCACCTTGATATGAGACCCTATAGACATCAACTGCCTACAAACTATGGAGGAAAGTGGTGAGTAACCAGTGTATTACATAAATTAGAGCAAAAAAAAAAACTCCACAACCCAACAATCCACAAATCAGAAAGAATTACATGCAGAAAATTACACTGGGGGAAAACTAGTGACTACATTTGACCTCTTTATTTTTTTAAACACAGTAGTTATAATGCTGATGTAATGAACTATAGTTTACTGTGATTGCTTCATACCTAGGCCTGCCAGTTCTGTAGAACGTAGCAAATGTTTGTTCAATGGCAGCTGTCTCTTCAGAGAAAGGATTTTCAAAGCAGAATCCAGTATGTTCATGGCCAAAATCTAGTTTATAGCAAACTTGCTGAAAAAGGTTTCTAAGATCCTGACAATGTAAGGTAACAGGACAACCAACACAACAAATGTAAAAGTCATACTGGATTAGGAAGATTCTTTACCAGCTGAGCTACTTGTACATTCCCTGGACAGAATAAACTCTAGTGGCAATAGTGCTCTTTAACACTGTACTACTTTTTAACTATTTTTTAATAATTACTGTAGTAGTCTTGGCAGCTACAGGTCTGACATAGTTGTGCCAGTAAGTGATCAGAGGCCAAGAAATTAAATGCATGCTGATCATTACACTTCTGCACAATGTGATTGGAAAGAAACTTAAAACCCAATAATTATACAAAATATGTACCATTAGACTTTGAGGATGCTAATGTCCAGAACGCAATTCTTCCAAACCTCCAACACATTTTTCTAAACTAGAAGAAAGGCAGGGAGTCCTTTCTTTACACAGACAAAAAGATGGCAAGGAAGCAAAGGGAATCAAGAAATACATCAGCAGGCTTTGGTCAGACAACAGTCTATGCAAACCCACCACAAACGTACTTAAATGTTTCTTTTTGATAGCAAAAACCACCTCCAACCTCTCCAGCAATGATGATGAAAGGAAACGAAAATTGAAAACTAGTCTCAGAAAACCCATACAACTAATTTCAAGATGCACTTTTTTCTGCATTATCAGTTAAGTATGACAATTGATAATCTCTCTTTTGTGATTACAAGTAGAGGAGTTGTCTGGGTAGTTGTAAAACGATGAGTATTTTTTCAATCAATTCTAGAACAAATAACTTTAATAAATTTTATTCTGGTAGACAGTCATTTGTTGTTGCCATTAATCAGGATGTCTACTGATACACTCTAGACATATTTTCTTTTCCACAGCTTAAATTAGGCTCAAATAAAACTTTGTGCAAAAACCCACCATTATAACAAACCTTTCTAATTAAATAAGAAATAATACTTTTACAACGGACATAATTGAAACACTTTCTCTGAAGTCAAATAAACTTTCAGAAGATTCTGGCAACATCATTGTTGTCTTGTATTAAAATGAACAAAATTAGCTTTAACTTAATTATGAGAAGAGACACCCTTAAACTACTTAGTCTTCCGAGTTTCATTTATCTTAAAGTTGGGATTAAAATCAAAATGATAAATATAATGACTCTATTTTGGTTTAGTCTGAGATATAAAATAGGTGCTTAGCTTTCACATTTTTCTAAAAGTATAAACCATATTTTATTTTCTTATTTCTTAACTTCTGCATTCTGCCATCATTCTTTTTCAAAACTGTTAGTATAGGATTAACTTAGAAAAACACTGTCACCCAAACTCTAGCTTCTTGTAGATCCTAATATAAACAAGGCTGTGTATATAGGTTAGTGCAGAGGAGCCTGTATATGCAGTCTGGGCAGTGAGTAGTTCTTTAAGGAAGAAATACGACACTTGGCCTTTCTTTATCTTGCGGTGTGAAAAAGTCTACTTGAATAAAAAAAAGAGCTGACCATCTCCAAGTGAAAAAATGCACATAGCTTTTAAGGAAAGTCCAACCCCAAATGTAAATAATTTGATAGTAGCCCATACAACCTGCTATTGAATTTTCAGCGCTCTTATTTCTTTTTTAAGCATCCAACTTACAGTTATTATACAGTTGTTGTATTATATTGAATTTATAATGTAAACAAGTGCTTCACAGTAGGTTAGGTTTAAGGCAACAGAATATGGAGCACACTCTTCTCTAGAGCATAGTAAAAAAAATTAAAATACATTTGTGCTACATAATGATAAGCTCATTAATAGGCTAACTTACTAACCAACTAATCTCTTCCACCAAGGACATGGATGCACTCGACAATGAATTGTAAATGAACAGACTGAATTAAATTCTGTATCAATTGACAAAAGCTGGAGAAGTGGAGTAAATATAAGTGACTCTTAATGTTTCCTGCAATATAATGAAACTGAATTTGGTCATGGCTTACTTTTTCTCCCACGCATAGACTGGAAGAGTCTTAAACCAAGGAACAGCATATAAATAACACCAGAACTGTCAGAATGACCTACAACTTCCTTCTAAAATCTACTCATAAATCCTGCATGCATATCTAGATAACCAACATCTGAAGTTTTATTTCATTTGACGATGTTTTGAAATGCTGATACTGAGCAATGATTCACAATCAGGACTTCTGGAGTTTAGCTGTATCAGCATGATGACTGTAAGTGATTCTTAGTTTTACTCTTGACTTGATAGTAGGGAATACACAGGATTTAAGGTTCTCTTTATTGGCAGTCATCTGTACTCTAGGTAAGACTTCAATTTGCAGGGAAACTTTCAAAGTCTGCTCATTAACTTCATTATTTTTCATTTTTATATTTTAAAAAGATCTTGTATTATTTGTAATTCAAACAAAATGTCCCTCTATGAAATCCAGTCCTACAGAGAAGCCTTTCCTTCTCCTTGCTCAATATCTGACCATTTTCATGAGTCACATCAGCCCACTGTGCCAGTTCACTGACTCAACCCAATACTAGTCCCTAGTCGCGTCTGTCGCTGCTGTGATACGAAAGAAACACAGAGCTTGCTCTTTAATAACAAGTGCAATAGAAGGATCTTTCTTTGTTTTAAAGGATATTAATATTTTAAGAGCATGTATGCTGAGAGTGATGTTGAGTGCCTTGATCTTTAGCAAGCTTTTGGTCAGGCTCTAAAAGTGCTTGAAGTATATATTGCAAATACAATTGCAAAAGCCTCTCAAAGTCTGCAGTTTACCTCAGCAGAAGAGATATAGAAAAAAACTATCTCCAAATTAAGTATATGATACTAATGCATAAAACTAAACGTGGGCAAGCTCAGTTGACAGGTCTGTTTGTAATTCTCTAATTCGCTTAAGGGATTGTCTTTCCAAACAGGACTGATTTGCTGTACTACGCTGACGTGCCTGTACCTACTATTACATGCTGTATGTAGTCAAGAAAAAAATTAAGAAAACTATTCCTTGGGCATTCAAGAAAAACTGGAACATTTACAATTAATTTTAAAAACAGGGCTGACTTGCTGGAAAGCAGCTCTGCAGAGAGAGACCTGGGAGTCCTGGTTGATAATAAACTAACCACGAGCCAGCAATGTGCCCTCATGGCCAAGAAGGCCAATGGCATCCTGGGATGCATCAAGAGTGTGGCCAGCAGGTCAGGGAGGTTCTGCTCCCCCTCTACTCTGCCCTGGTGAGGCCTCATCAGGAGTCCTGTGTCCAGTTCTGGGCTCTCAGCTCAAGAGGGACAGAGAACTTCTGGAGNGAGTCTCCTTCCATGGAGGTCTTCAAGATCCATCTGGACATGTTCCTATGTGACCTGATCTAGGTGAACCTGCTTCTGCAGGGCAGTTGGACTAGATGATTTCTAAACGTCCCTTCCAACCCTATCATTCTATAATTCTATGAAAATATTGTTAACTAGGGAGTAAAGAACTCTTTCCTCAACAGAATAATCTTTCCTATAGTTTTTCAAAGGAAATTAGAAATGTTTAATAAAACACCTTAAAAAGAGTCAAGTGTACTTTCATATATTTGTTGTAACTTTCCCTGATCTTTAGACTTTGCTTGTGTTTATACTTTATTACTACCTTAAACTGAGGTTAACGAATGTTTTGTGTTTTCCTGCCTTCCATTTTCAACCTTTTTGCTTGATCTAAAACTGCAGAAAACAGACTGTCATGCACACAGAATTGTGTGGGAAAAATGTATGGTTAATTTTAAGTTTGAGCAGCCCATCTAGGGTTGCTTAATGGCTTCTCCATTGGTAAACTAGTTAATAGGAAAAAATATTTGTCAGCACAGCACAGAGAGGTTCCTGTGTTTAAACTATATTCTCAGTTTTTAATTGAGAAATATTATTATCTTCTCTGGCTATGGAAAGTATTTGTGAAGTATATAAAAAGGCAGGCACATGCCCTTATGTCATACTGGCTCTTTGCAAGTAGTGTTTTCATACTGCTGCTTTCTCTAAACTGAAAATACAAAGGTATTTTGGTGAGCTCTGCAGCTCATTCTTCTCCCATACTTTTGTAGTTCTAACTACTAGTACTGTAACATTATGGTCACATTTTCATTACCAAAATTAAGATAGAACAGCATTATCTTTTAGAAGTGAGGGCAAAAAGGGGAACAAAAACAACAACAACAATCCAATCACAGCAACAGATGAAAAGATTACTTCAGAGAATTCCCAGTGCATATTTTAAGAAACCACAATTCTGCCTCTCAAGAGTGTGGTCTACTCGTTAGTAAACAGTGAGAAATTTAAGCGTTACACACTGCAGAATGACTTTTGTCCTATCTGGCAACCACCTCTGTTTAGAATTATCAGTTAGGCTAAAGTAACTACTACAGAATTAAAACTCTTCTCTCTCCCCCTTTTTTCCCCCCCCCCCCTGTCATTAAAGAACAATTTACAAGTTGGTTAAATCAGGTAAGTGGAGAAAACTTGTTCATGAACTAATGAAACAAAATTTGCTTCTTACTTATAATAATTTTTTAAGGTTTGAAAGTAACGCTGCATGAGAGATCTTGAAAAATGAAGAAAATTCATCATTACAGTGGGTTGTTACATATTAACCAGAACATAATTTTAGATGGAATAAAATGATTATAGTTTTCCCATATTGACACCAAAAATTTAGTTACATGAGTTACACATTTGTAATTAACACTTTTCCTCATTTTTCTAAGTAAAAAGTATTTGTCTTATATTTAACAAGCAGCTACCAAATTTAAAAATAATTGCTGCTTTTAAAAGTAATATTCTCTGGTTTATCATCAGTATGTTTACCTTAATTATCACACATACATCCACATTTACTTCACCATCCATTATGACAAAAGAAATTTTATTAAAGACAAAAAGCAAAGATGAAAGGGGTTCTGACCTGTTTCATACCTTCTGGCTCTAACGTGCCAATACAAGGCACATTTCATATATGAATCCAAAGCCACAGCCATACTACATTACAGTTAAAAATAAACATAATTGCCATTACAAAGGACTTCAAAATGTTTAGACCACATCAGTATGCAAGTCTTCTCTCCTTTTCCCTAATCGTTGAGCTACTTTTTCCCACCCTCCCTCTGCTCCTTTCCTTTCCACAAGAAAAAGTTTCAGTAGCTGTGTTTCCTGGGCCTGCTTCCCTTTCAATGAGCCACCTTGCTTTCTCAGGCTTGCACAAAGAAGTAACAAGATGCCTTCAAAGTATGAAGTGAACAGAGAAAGCACAAACAGGACTTCTCTCTCTCTTCACAAGAACTAAGTCTGGCACTGGGATTGTTTTAGCACACAGGTGGTGTGTTTTGGAGCAACAGGACATCAAAATCTTTCCAAACAGAGTGATGGTGATGTGTTACATGCTAGCTTCAGTGCTCTCAGGCAGTTTGAAAAAGCCAGCAGATTTAAAGTAAGTAAGTTTTGGTTTTGTCTTGATGTCAGAACACACAGATACTGCACTGCTCCCCCAGAGACAAAATGAAAGACTTACAGTTCCTTAACATTTTGTCCCTAAGTGGTGTAGATACTCTGATGATCAGTCTTTGTCAGTTAAAATATAGATTGGGGTATTAATGATTTCACAGAAAATACATTTGCATTAACTAGAAAACAGTCTCTTATTCAACAGTATCTGCATTTGTATTTTTTTGCTGCAGTTTTGTCACACTACATATGCAAGCACACTAGGTCAGATTGCAAATCCAACTGAAGGCATTCAATTCAATTTATCAGCTTTGACAACAAATTATGATATGGGGCATGCATGATGGATCAGTGACAGTTTTACATAAATATTAAGAAGCTTGTAAAATTTTTCAACACAATTTTGGCTCAGATCTCAAGGGTGCCTAAGAGATTATTTTTCTTCCTCTTCCACTGTTCTTAAATTAGACAGAGATGAACAGTGTACAATGACAGAGAGGCCAAGAACAAATACACAGAGTAGGGCATAATCCCTAGATTTAATCCTATATATGGTGGAAATTGTAAAATACACAAAAATACTAAAATGAGAAAGCACTTATTTCCTATTCTCTAATGACAAGCAGGAAAAAAACCCCTGCAATTCTGCTGTTCTACTACCTAAGCTGGGAAAACTGAAACCTGCTTGATACTGTTAAGACATCAGGAGTTATTACTGTATATATCAGATAGAATTAGGAAAGAATAAAGACCTTGGCATTGAAAAGGTTACTATTGAGAAAAACAGCGCTGCTGCAGGTGGCCTGGGTTCACTGACAACTGGTGTGGCGAGGGCACCACAGGAAGGACTTAGCTGCTGGCCTGTGCGTGACCTGTCTCTGTGGGAGCTTTAGCAGAATCCAATTTGGAGTATGATAGAGCCAATCTTCTAGGAAAATCCCTAGAAGAAGCAGTATTAAGTAACAAGTCATGAAGCCACACTAAGTGTAAGTATATGAATTGCACTAATGCTTGTATTTATTTACAGCTGTGAGTGTAGCCTGGGAACATACCAGCACACAGGACTTAAGGGCCGCGCTAGACAAAAGAAGCATGTAATGCCAAGGCAGGCTATCTGGCCTCAAACGGAATTTAGGGATGACTATATCCATGCTAGTAATTAAACCTATCTCTGGGAGCACACAGCAATATGCTTGGTTTAAAAAAGTGCTGCTGTGGAGAAGTTACTTGTTTTCTTACATCAGGAGCTGAATCTGTGGACAACGAAACAAATATTTTATTTTACTTTTAATTAATCCACCTAGTATCAGGATAGATGTCTCAGAAGTTGTGTGACACCCTTCTCCAAGATAGAATAACTGCAAAGAGAACTCTAGGTCTGTCTTTTCCATGTACAGTAGCTCAAATATAATATCAATTTCCTTTGGCCAAGCTCACATCCCTTGTGTTTGCTTTCCTGAGAACTTCCACAATCAAGTTTTATTAGCCCTAAAGTTTGCACAGAGACCAACTGGGCCTTCACACTTAAGTTTATCAGAAGTGGAATATTTTATTAGGGAAAGAAGTTTGACAGACAAACTGGGATAAAACACTGACTGAGGGCAGAGTTCCCTTAAATCCGTGGTTTATTTCCTATAGCAAGGAACTCAGTGAGCCAAAGTACAACCCTTCCAGCTAAGGCAACCCAGGCATGCCCATGCTACTATTTCATGTGAACGCAACGGGACAAAATTCAATTCTGGAACCATCCAATAAACTTGAAAGTAGTTATTTTCAGCGAACTGTGTGATCTAAAAAGATAATTGGATATTCTGGTTTTGTCTTTCTTCTCCCCTTTCAAAAGCACCTAGTTTTGCTTCTCTACTCTTCTGCTCTAGAAGTATCACCTTTTCTCTGACAGTGTCTAAACACTGTAAGTATCCCCTATCAACTAATTTTACAGAGTCATCTGAATAACTGACATGTGACTAATCAAAGCTAAGATAACTCAACTCTTACTTTAACAGACAAACAGGTGGATGTCACCAAATTAGGGGTGCCTGGTATCTCCCAATGATCACTAAATGCTCTGCAAAGGTCTTCATTTCTGTCCATGGGCACATGGGGTTAGATCTCCAAGCAGCAAGTAACTTTTCTGGAATCGCTAGAGTAGCTACCAATTGGCACATGGTCTGGTTTGCAGTGAAGAAAGAGGACTTGTAATACAGAAACCATTACACTGTCATTAGGATAAAGTCAACCCACTTACATATATACATGAAACAGGTGATTACAACCTATAACTGTACCTCGCAGTAGGCTATTATTTAAAACAAAATCTCATTTGTTTTCATTTTTTAAATTTTCATTTAGTTAAAATCACGAAGTTTATAAAGACACATTATCAACTCATCAGCTCTTTCTCAGGATCTTTTTTAAATTAAGGCTATCATATCTGGACCTTTATTTGTTTTAGTCTGTTCAACATTCATAGAACTTTTCTTTGCAGTTCCCTTCCATGGATACAATAAAATTTGGGCATTCAAAAACCAGTATGAAGAAATGGGATCATTAGAAAATGGAGTTGCATTAATCTTATAGGAAACTATTCAGCCTTTAGAAAACTTTTAGAAACCAGAATTACAAGAAATTTTAAATGAACATATTTTGGTCTATTATTTCTGTAACAGAGAGCTCAATGCCAAGACAGCACTAATGCACAATCTGAAAGACCCTTACAGACCTAGAATTTGGATTATTGTTATTTGAATATAAAGTATATGAATGCAGATACAATCCCAGTAGTTCAATAAGATTTATCCTCATAAACAAAACCAATCTACTGAAATCTAGATAAGTCAAATGGAGACAAAACTAAATCAAATCAACTTTTCAAATTAAATATCATTTTTTGAAATTGAATTTGAAATTTAACTTGAAAGAAATACTAAATCAGAAGACAGGGAAAAACAATGACCTGCCATTTTTATGATATGAATCTTAATGAAATATATGAAAGTCATGAATACTTACCCCTCCAAGAGTTACATAAATATCTTTGTAGTTAGTGATTATGAACAATATAGATTGTTGCTTATGATACATTTACCACTGCCAGATCACAAGGTCTCTGTCTTGGCCACAGAATTGTATTTATTACAAATAACACATGATGTACCAGTGTGACACTTAGAAATAGTGCAGATACATGGACAGTCATATAAGAATATTAAAATCATCTGACAAGCAGGCCCTCATCCTCACTTCTGTGAAGGAACAGCACCC
Source organism: Urocolius indicus (assembly GCA_013401255.1). Lineage (NCBI taxonomy): Eukaryota > Metazoa > Chordata > Aves > Coliiformes > Coliidae > Urocolius > Urocolius indicus. Next base: position 212,516 of record WBNH01008964.1, on the reverse strand, counting down.
TGGTAACTTTAACAGGGCATTAAAGTTCAAGGAAAAGCAGTTTTCAGGCCTAATGTAAATAAACATTTGTTTTTGTGTCTTCCTACTACCTCTGTTTCCAGGAAAACATTTCTCCCACAGTAATAAAGAAAATTAGGTTAAGTTTTAAAAATACAGAAGCTCTGTACTGTAGCCAAATTAAACTATTCCAAAATACATTGCATTTGTAACCCACTTAATGGTCAACAAGTTGGGCTGCTGACTTTAGAACTGGCTAATAATGCTTTTCAGTATTTGAAATCAGCCACCCAATTTATAATCCAATGACATTTTTAACGTCAGGACTTTTTTTGTTTTGATTTACTGTATTTTTTTAAGCAGAAAAATTAGTGGCCTACTGATAATGTTCTTCCTTCAAGTAAAAGATTAGGATTTAGCTGATGGCATGGGATGCTTTCTCCCAAAGCTGGTGTAATAAAAATATTGCAGATATTTCAAAATCCCACAGTAAGCATGTGTATTAGCATTACACCCCTTCCTTGTTTTCTTTTACCAATTAAAGACAATCACGGACAGGTCTGAGAGAAATGCCATTCGCTCCTGCTGAGCCAGAAAGATGGTGGCCCCCAATTAGTGTTCTCTAAGTGCACATAAGAAAACATCTGTGTGTACCAGGATGGAATTCCTAACTCAGTTTCACGTGTTCTGTCAAGTTACAAGGTGGATATAACCCACTACTCTGAATAAGGTCCACACAACGCTAGCAGAGAAATGTTCCTCTGAGTAAAAAAACTGTTGTGCAATATGTAAATACACGTTTAGCAAAGACACAACAACTTTTACATCTTCTTTTCATTGATGCTACTGGCACCATTCTAATTTTCAAGGAGTAATGATGGGGCAGAGAAAAGTTGGGTGCATTGTTTAGTATGTTTTCTGTTAAGATTTCATTGCACCATTTAAAATCATCAATATCTGTTAGAGGAAGGCTGACCAGATTAATGACATGGCTATTACAGAATCACAGAATCTTAAGGGTTGGAAGGGACCTTGAAAGATCATCTAGTCCAAACTCCCTGCCAGATCAGGACCTCCTAGAGCAGGTCACACAATAACTTGTCCAGGTGGGTTTTGAATGTCTCCAGAGATGGAAACTCAACAACCCATTTGGGTAGCCTGTTCCAGTGCTCCATGTTCCAAAGTTTCAAGTCTCTGCTCTAAAACTGAAGGCTTGTTAATGTGGATAAGTCACTTAGCTCTTACATTTTCAGGTAGGTCATGAAATGGAAAGAAGATACACCTAAGGAATATTTAAAGATCAAATACTATCTCAAAGATTTGTCTTGAAACAGGTGTCTTGAGAGCTGTCTCTCAAAGACGAAGAATTATGCAAGCATTATAGACACCACTGCAATAATCTCAGAATACAGAAGAATCAAGCCAGTAAGATATGGTGGGAAGATATGCAGACAAAACCCCAGTAATCTTCTTTTAAGTTTTTAGGAAAAAAAGTAGTAGGATCTAGTTTTATGTTTCAGATCAGTGGACTTCATTCTAGATCCATTTTTTTCCCCATTTGTGTTTTGGTTTTGATATAACATGATAATTAGCGTTGATCTCCCTGTCAAAGCCTGTAGGTAGGCATCTGTTTTTTTTTTTTTTAAGAGAAAGCGCAGTAACACTAATACTATAATTCAGTGTCTTCTGTTTTACCTGATCCTTTCAGCACCATTTTCCAAAGAGGGATTGGGAGATACATCGAGTTGTACACTTGTTTATTTTAAATACATGTCATTGTTCTATTTCCATGGTCTGATGTCTTATTTAAGCATGTTCATAAGGTACCATAAACAGTCAGTTTTGACTTTTCAGCAAGCATAGCTCAGATCTGTACCATGGCAGTGGTGGTGGGTGAAGGTAGAGGGGAAATCCACTGACCACAATTTAGGACAACTTTCTATTTTTTTTTTTTTTTTTTTTTTGTACAACTACTGTTTGCAATTCTAGCCACTCAGGACTGCAAGTGAACACCTAAGTTTGCCAAGTTCAAAAAAACCTTCCACTGAGGTCAAATGAGTTCCTTCCTACACATATGTGATTTTCTTTCACTTCCATGTGCTGATGAATCATTACCGGATCCTTCTCTTTCCCAAAAATAGTCTGAAAAGAGGGAAAAGAAACTATGACCCGCAGCATCAAAATTATCCATTGCGGCAGAAGCCTGACAAGTCCTTTAGTGACATGGCCTGCTTCCTCTGCTTCATTCTCCAAGAGCAGAGGGGGCAGAAAAACAAAGTACTGAATGCTCGAACAGACTTGTGGCATTGCTGCTGACCATACTGCCAATTAGACAAATCATAACACACTACAGTGTGTTCTCTGAAAACCCTAAATCACATAGCAACGGCAAGAGTATACATTTTCACAACAGCAGTTCACATGAAATGTGTATTTTTGGTCAAAGTCTAATTCAGAGTTGGGTTGTTACCGAGGATAGCTGACTTTTGTAGTCCTGGCATGTTAATGCACCATTTCCTGATTAACCTGTTTTCATCAATGTAGAATGTATTTATGATTTGTACCTTCATAGTCTTCTATGCATCTCCTTTCAGAACATTTCCAGTCAGATGAGTCTGTTTAAGGATTATGGCTGTATTACAAAAACACGCACCAGTTCACTTGATGTGTATGAAAGAAGAGAACACCAAACATACTATCTTTAATGAAATATTGATTATCAGTTTTTTTCTCCTTATAAAAATGTATTAGTAATGCAGAAATGCATCCATTTAGGTTAAAATCTCAGAAACTTTAATGTGATGTGAAAACATTGAGAAATTTCAATGCTGTCTGGGTTCTCAGAATTTAAAACAAAGCATTTTCCTTATATTGACTCTGCATTTTAAAACTTAAAACTACTTCAATTGGAATAAAGATTTAAAAAATTATTTAATGAGATTTTTTTTCCTGCTCATCATTATTAGCTGTGAAACACTTGAGGCAGAATATTTAGTGTATAATAATGGCAAACTATGATAAAACAGTCAAAACCAATCAATTTTGCTATACATGCTCAGCCTATATGGAGAATTAAAAAGTTAATTGATGCATTGCAAAACTCCCAAATCTTGCTCACAGAAATACATTTTTGAACTTGTTATAGTTGACTACATTCTTGGCTATTAATTCCATTGGAAATACTTACTACTGTGCACAGTCAATCAGCTGATATTCATTTGACCTCTCGAAGCACGCCTTTACGCCTTCATCATCCCAGAGCTTTTTTGCATGTTCAAAGAACTCCTAAAAATTGAAAATGCAACAAATAAGAGAACACTTCTCATTTTTTTCCAACCTCCTTTCTGTATGTTTTGCTCTTCCTCCCAATCTTCATGCTCTACACTTTTGCAGAACAATAGATTACACTTTTAAAAAAGAAAAGCAATAAACATTAGCAAAACTGTTGTAAAAGATACTGAATGTATGATTGCTGACAGTTTCCAGTGCATGATATGTAACGAAGACTGTCTTCAAAAGTCATGCCAGTCCATATACAAAATTTACTGTAAGTACAAATGTTAACTAGAGGTATGTTAACTCAATTTTAAACTGAATTTATGCTTCTGTCATGGAAAGGGCATAAAAGTAATGCAAAAAGCTACTCAGCTTATAAACATTAGCTTCCCAGAGAAAGAACCAGAGTGTAACTTTATAAAGATTGTGTAATTTTTTCCTGAAAAACACAACTTTCCGCTGCTCAGTATTTTCTCATGCAATATAATAATCTGACTGCAAGACTTCCAGAGTCTTTGCTCAATGCCGCTTCCTCCAAGCAGCTGCCTGGCAAAAAATGTGCTTTTCCTAGCAGCTATCCCAGGCAACTCAATCCAGAAATATCTGCCAGAAAGCTTATTTCAGAATTATTTGAAAGAGGAATCAAAGCTGTCCTTGCTGATGGTGAAGCCATAGCTCTGCTGTATAAAATGCACACATGTATAGCAGTAGATCCAATCCTGACTGCCAGCTCCTTCACTTCTCCAGCCCCTGCTGCAGAGCCTCACATGCTCCAGCTCGTTTTAAAGCTGCGAGTCCATTTTATGTTATGTCATTACTGGTAAGTCAAACCATAACTGAGTTTTTCCAGCTACAACTTCCTAAAATCAAATAAAGAATGGTTAGAGAAATTAACCATTTTATTATATGACTGAGTCTTTCCTCTCACAAATCAAACTGTTAAAGTAATACGTCAACTTAAACACAGAAGTTGTCCGTAATCTTTTATTACCTCAACACTGCTACTAAATGAGTCCTTTGGTCAGTCATAAATTTGTGAAACCTAACAAATTGCTTTTCACAGTTCAATTTGGCTCTGCAAAAAATGAGTATAATACCACTGTACGTTTCATGATCCTGTCAAAATGTTGCAAAAATACCTGAATTCTGAAATTGTTTGTCAGTCCCTCCCCACACCTTTTCATGATTAAATTCTTCTCTCAAAATACAAAGTTTGTAGTCAAAGATCTTGGCAGCACAGAGAGTTGACTTTTACTTTGGGTTTCCCAGCCTTCCATATCACTGCTGTGAGATGCCCCAAAAAGTGACATTGCTCCTCAGCAACTGCCTGTGACCTGGTGGTGACGTGTTCAAGGAGAGATAAAACACAAGACAAGATTTTCAGAACAAACTACTAATTTATTTAAGCTTTGGTTGTGGCTACTATGGTCCTGAGTAACTCCAGAAATGATTTTTTTTTCCCTTTAAACTATATTGTGCACAATGTAGAGACATAAAAAAAGATCCATTCTTTAAGAAGTTTTCAAACTTCAGAGAAAAGGAGACGTGTGAAAAACCTTTGCAGAATGTCTCGGAAGAAGAGAGGAAGCAACACAGGAGATTGGCAGATGCTTATATCGCCCTTGGAATTTATTTCTTCACTGTTGTAAGCATGTGTTAATTTTGTCTTTGTTATTTTAATGACTTATGTAATGATTGTTTAAAGACTGCAGATCCACCTTTTGAAGTTATGTTTCAGCTATTATAAACTCTCTGTTCCTACAGGAGAAGGAAAGCAAAAACAAGCTCAAGAAAAGACAAGATATCAAACTAAATAAGGAGAAGGAGAAAGCGGACACACATAGCAGAGAGCATGACTGCAAGGAAAAGAAAGAAATGGAAAAGTCAAAATTATAAATATTAGAAAATGTGGAATATTCTTCACACTTCAAGCTTATGCTTGATTGATATTTAGGGCACCAGCTGAATGCATCTCACTTGCTGGCATCTTTGCCCAAAGAAAGGCATTGCCTTTTCAATGTAAGAGCGAGCTCTGGGTAAGAGTCAGGGTCCCAAGACAAAAGGGCCCAGTTCTCCCATTCCCTTTGATGGGGGCATGTACAGCAGTGTACAACCTCAGCCCTTCCTCCTGCACGTGCCCATTGCTGCAGGTGTGGGGGCTGAGCACAGTGTGGTTGTCTTTCCCTCCTTGCCATCAATGGGTAGGAATTCCATCTGCCCAGAAAGCCATCTCTGTGGGAAATGTATCTAAAAAACAGCCCCACTCAGCCATACACAGCCTATGGGAAGGGGACAGGAAGAGGACAATGTCAGCGTGAAAGCATACTTTCCTGTGGGGTAGGACGGATTGAGAGATGGCTGCAGATGTAAATAAATAAGTAAATACACAGATCTAAACAACTGCACAGCTACAGTAGGTTCTAACTTTACTTCTGTTTTTAAATCGCCTGTATGAGCTTTATTTACTCTTAAAAATCTCTTCTGCTACATGAGCAATCTTTTCAGCTCAGTTTCTGAGATCCTACAAAATATGTTGTAAAACAGAGTTTTCATGTTATATTCTTCCAATATTTCCACCTGACCATTAGATCGCAAAGCAGTCTATTTAAAATGACTTCCAGACTTCTAGTCCAAAGCAAATCCTATAAAACGGAGCAAATATACTTACCTCATTAAAATGTACCGATCTACTGCAGAGGAGTACACTTGCCTGCAAATTGCCTCCCACACAGCTACCCGATCCCTCTTTCCCAGGTGACTAAAGCCTTCCCGAAAAATCCTGCTTCGTTTTAAGACACCAAGTACCATGATCCAACTTTTCACACTTGTTTTTAACCCCTTTCTTATCTGCACCAAGTTCTTCAGTATTTCTCCTCCTCCACTGATGAAGGCTCCCATTGCACAGTCAAGCACACAGGAGGATCCTCTTCACACATGCCAAACATGCCTGGATCCTGGCCTACTCTCCATCATAGGACAATATCCAGATCGTAGTCATCACATTAGCTTCAACTTCTGCAGTGAAGCCACTTTTGCCTCACCAGCCTTCCAGCAACCACTCCCCGCTCCCCAATCCCTCATTCCTATAGACCTCCATGATTGTCATCTGTTACTGCTGCCATGGCCACATCAAGGCCACCTTGTTGGCACACTGGCATTGGTGAGCTAATGAAGGTGTAGGCTTTGACCCTGCAGCACCTGCTTTTGGGCTTGCAGTATCCTCGAGGTAGAAGCCACGTTTGGCAACATCTGTCAGAGATGCCACAGTTATTTAAAGAACAGAGAATTCAGATTTTCTCCATCTGATAAAGGAAAATGGGCTAAAATATTTTCATTTAATGTTTCTGGGATGGTGGAGAACTACATACAAAACAATACCTTAGGTCAGTGCAACCCAAATAAGATTTTATGAGTAAGTTGTGATCTCAGCAGCTTATGTTCTGAGATAGACAAACTAAGACTTTCTTAAGGGTCTGACTTCTGGAAAGTGGCTATTCCAAAGTTCTTAAAAGTCACGAGTCAGGTTTAAGAAACCTAAACAAGGACATGGAAAACCACCAGGGGCATCTGATACACTTGGTTTGCAGATATACTACAGCTAAGTCTCAAAGTGCTTTCAACCTTGTCCTACTAGCAGTTACAACGTGGGCTTGAAATGTAATTTTCCTTATTTTGGAAATTAACTTATTTATTGGTAGAAACCTCCTCCTCCTTGTAATTGCTACAAAAAAAAAAATTCAAGTAGCTAAAAATCAGACTTGTTTCACTTTTCAGCTGCCTAAATTGGGAATAAATATTAGTGATGATTAAACAATGATATATCTTCATGAACAAATCTTTATGTATTTTGGGAACAGAACTTTTCACCTAATTGCTTTACAAACCACAAAAGTTCATGTTAGGTCAGGAACACAGTTTTATTCTATTAAGATTCCTTTCTGTCTTCTTTATAGATGGAACATACATATATTAGCTATCCTGATGTCATCTTTCTGCCTCCCAGAACCTGGGATGCGAAAGACTCCACTGCATTTTCTATTCTGCTTATTTCTTTATTAATACATTGTTAATCTGGAAACAGTTGCTTAGATCAATGTGAAACAAAACTGATCTCCCTTGAACCAAAATTCACACTCTTATTCTCCTAAGCTTCAGGACTGTAAGGCAATTTCTCATCTAAAACACAGATTAAACCTATCTGATTAGCCTTATGACCATTTAAAGTGGCAAACGTTACCCATTTTCATAGTTCTGTCACTGTGGGCAAGAAATGAAGTAATCACTTCTATTCTGAATTTCAGTTACTACTTCTTCTCTTACATATTTAACCAAACAAAAAAATAAATCACACAATGCATTAAAAATTCTCACCCTAACACCTCCCTAACTCCCAACAATGACTGCAGCGCAAGATGATCCACAGAATTCATATGGGAAGGTGTCTCCCTTCTGAGTGGGGCATACCTTCCTTGTATTTCCCAGTGCAAAGAGCAGGCCAAATCTCTCATCCACTTGACTGGAAAAATGTTGTGGAATAAAAGCGTGACAATTGATGGGTAACTTCCAGTGGAGTAAAAATAAGGTTGCATAGGCAAACTACCTTCATGGTTTTCTAAATTTGACAGGTTTGACTCTGCAATCCACACAATATTCTTTTAATCATTATTTTCTCTGTTCCACATCTGAACCAGATCCATCAGCTTGCAGCCTGAGTTGCTGAGCATGGCAGCAACAGCAAGTGGCAGGATACTGTGCTGTTACAGGGAAGGATGGGCAGCAGCAGGGTCTGGGAGAGGTGACTAGGATGAAGGGCTCTAATCTATTACTTTCTCCACTTCAGCAAGAGCTGAGAGGAAGCCCTTTTCCATGTGCTGCCCAGGGGGATGACCGGAGGGTGAGCATCCTGGGTGAAGGAAAGCTCAGTTGAGTTCCCTGTTCATGCTCTAGAAAGCTTTGTAGCTGCTGGGGGTGTCCAGGAGGCTGCCACTGCACTGGCGGTGACAGATGCCTCAAGTCCCATTACCATATCAGTGTTCTGTTAGGTTTTGTAGCATAACCCATGTAAAGTAACAGAAGAATGGCAATTTAAAAAAGTTTATATTTCAGACAAGCAAGACCTGGATTTAACAGCTGCTTCTGTGGCTTCAGGAGTCTCTTGCAAGCCTCTGCAGTTTCTACTCACTGCAAACAGTTTTTAGATACTCAGGATTAAGATTAGGTCAATTTAAATTTAAGAGTTCCTCTCCTGTATCCACTAGGTTCTTTTTCCTTGATATTAATTTTCTCATTAATTCCAGACATGCATTTGGAATTGGAGACTTTCCCAACATTGCTGCTGTGATTGGGTTCTGGTTTTGAATTTAATTTTCTCTACAACATAACTGCTAAGAACAAAGAGGAAAAAAAACCCCAGAAAAACAACAGAGAAAAATCGCTGTGATTCTAAACATAATGACCAATATATTCCCTAGAGAGCTACAAATCTCATCAAAGGAAGAAAAACACTTTTCCCTGTGGAGGCTACTGACACATCCCAGTACCCTGGGTATTTCTACAGTCCACCATCATGCTTACCCTATACAAGCATCTCTGAATCTCCAAATAGTATGGTACTGCTATACATAGTAGTTACTTAATCTTTCAAAACCTTTAAATCACATATGATTATCTTCCTATAAGATATACGTGGCAACTTGACATGAAATAATCCAACAGCTAAGATTTTTTAGTTATCACAAAAAATAAATCATCTGCTTTTTGTTTTAAGAATGTGTAGTAATACTATAAATAACGTATTATAAGACTTGCCAAGTGAATAAACTTGAGGGAATAATATCTGGGACTTCAGTGAATTATGAGAATTAAAAAAAGGTACTTCTATACTATGCAACAAATCAGGTAGTTAGTACGGAGATAAATTTATCTCAAACAAGCAACTTTTTGCTGTAATTTTTTGTGTAGTATTTGTTTTCCATTGCCTGGGCTTTTCTCTGCAAAGCAAGACTTGGAGCTTTATGGTAAAAAAAAAAAAAAAAAAATAAATCTAAAAGCTATCTGCATAACCCTGTATATAGAGGCATTGCATAGGCAATCTGAATTTTGAGAGCCAATTTTAACCCAGTGTTTAAATGAAGCAGTTGGCAACTGATTTTAGAAGAATCTCAGATCGGACAGTGCGCAACAATTTGAACCAGTGTTTCCAATTATTACTGGTTTGCTTGTGCCAAGTGTAAGCAACTCATTTTATGTTAAAAATACTCTTCATCCCCAAACATCATCTGAGTGCAACTGTAAGCTGTAGGAACAAAAATTTTAAAATTGTCTTAATGCAGAAATTATGAGGTAAAGTACCAGGTAAGACACCCAAGAGAGAACGAAGCCTGCTCAGTTACTTCTTTCACAAACAAGTACAGTCTCTTGGTAATCAGCCTCTTGTTTATGAGACAAAAGTGTCCCCTATGGCTCAGTCAGCTCCCCTTCTTAATCCTTTATCAAATGTTCTGCCTAACAAGTGAGCTGTTTTTCTATAGGTATACAAAATGGAGCTGCACAAACTCCTAACGTCCACAATAAAAGACAAGCAAACTGTTACAATTTAAAAATAAAAGCAGGATACATGACTTGAATTTTCCCAACAGCAGTGGCATCAAAACCTTCCTTAGCACTCAAGAAATGGCAGGAGAAACACTAAAACCATGTAGGAGTGGTCAGCTAGCATACAAAGATCATGCTTAACAGTAGGCTTCAAACGTTTCTAAAGCACAGGCACTTATGGTAGATTCATTATACAGAAATCTTTAGGGAAAGTACAACCTCCACCTCCTGCAAGGTATTTTCTGTTGTAACTTGTGGGTGTGCAATAATCAACGCAATTACTCTGCTAGTTACTCATTCTGATACACAAAGAAGCAGTTTGGCCTCTAATCTTCCTCTAAAACCTCATTTTGGATTTATCAGAGAGCTACTGAATATCCAGATCTACCTTCTATCCCTATTCATTGGACTTGTGTATTGGAATTGTTCTGCCCTTTTTAGGCTGGAGGCAGCAATCTTGAAGTATAATCAGTCTGCACAAAGTGTTACCTCAGTTTATTAGAACTGAACATGGGAGGATGGTAAATACCACCTTCAAAGAACATGCTTGTGTTGGGGTATTTTGTGTTCCAAGAAAATAAAATTAGTCTATTAACTCCTAGAAGAATCTTGCACAACTTGGAAGTGTAAGGAAAGAACCTGCGGAAGCAAACATTGTTTATAAAGGTATTAAAGCACTATTTTCACACAGCTACCAAATGCACCACGCATCTAGACAAACACATGAATTGTGGAGCTTATTGACAATGCCCAAAATCCAGGAGTGCAAGCAGCACAGTACCTTCTTACATCTCCTTGAACTGCTTTTGTGACTTGATTTTTAACTCTACATCACATTTCCAAGAAGTGTGTACAGCTAAGTTATCAGCCTGATTGCCTTAATAGTTCTAATTTCTGCCTGTTAGAAACATGTTCCATCTGCCATCTTATAGAAATCAACAAATTCACTTTCATAGAACACAGAACTCTCAAAGTCTGAGAAATATGCTAATATATTTTTCAAACTCATATGTGTCCAACGCTAAAACAAAAAAGGTTTTCTAGATCATACTCGAAAAAAACAAAAATGAAAACATGACTTTGCTTTCGCAGTATTCTGGGGACAACACTGTGAGTAAGATAGTGCCATTTTTTTTTTTTCACTTATTAAATAGTGGCTTTTTTTTTCTGAGCTAGACAATGCAGTTTTTATCATACTTAAAACAAAAACCTCTGATTCAATCATATCGTTTCCATTTTGGTATTTGATATTGTCTGCGTTAGGAACTCTGCCTGAATGCACATAAAGCTCTTCATTAAAAAAACAAAACAAAACAAACCATTCTCAAATTGTTTTGTAGTTACAGGTGTGTTACACAATCCTGCAACATTCCTGCCCTTTGCATTTCTGCAGCACCCGTGAAAAGAAAAAAGTAGTATTGTTGTAATTCCCTCAAGAATTTTCTGTGGACAACTGATGATGACAAAGCATGAGGTAAATCTGAAAGTGCTAAAGTAAATACAAAACTTTATGGTACTGACCAAATAGAAGAATTACAAATATGCCATGACTTTACAAAATTTGGTAGCAGGTGGTTTATCCCAGTGATCTGTTGTCTTAGAGGACTGAGCTTTCAAACTGGAAAATTACTGAAAAATAATTAACACAAGTATCACTTGTACTAGGAGATGTTTGCTTGCTGTTTGTTTATTAAAAGCAATAACAACAGTGCAAAATGTATAGATTCTGTTATGACAAAATTTTAATTTTTATCTAAAATTAGGCAAGGCTAGACAGAGCAGAGAATGGCAAATCAACCCACAGCAGCTTGTGGTTCTGCAATTACTTAACTCCTAGTCCTCTGTGTAACAAGCTGCAACAAACATCATACTTCATTTTATTGTATGCTAATCTAATGCCCAGCTAGTGAATATGTACAAACCACTCTGCCATCCCTGATGAAGGGACTGTTATGGAAGAGAGAAGTACACGTATAAATTGGTAAACCTCAGGCATTTAACAGCAGGAAATATTATCAAGGATTTTTCCTTCAAAACACAAGCTGATAATAATAACTTGCATGCAGAGTTGGATCTGAGTCCCCTAGAGTGTTAAATCTTAAGTAGTATTGTATCAGATCACAAATTTATTAGCTGTATAGTAAAGCAACCAGCTTTTCCATGCCACAATGTGCTTTGGCACAAATCAGTACAAAAAAATTTGAGATCCTCTGGTGGATTATTATTTCACTGAGCAGTGAAAATTATGGAGTTAATTCCTGTCCACAGCTTTGAAGGTGTAAAGCTAAACGTGCACTTTTCACCTTCTGACTGTGAGAAGTTGACCCCTTACGCAAGTTACTCCTGTGGCGCTCTCAGCCCTCCTTAAAAGTCTGCCTTGGTTTGTATTATTCAGATGGTGAGGATACCCCCAACGAAGTCAGACCTGTGGAGTACAAAGCTGAGGATATCTCCTCTATCCCCAAGCAGCTCTCCTGACCCTGCCCATAGGGAAGCCCTGCTGCTTCTGTAAATAGCTTCATAGTGAAGACAACTGTTGAGCGAGCTAAAAAAACACAAGCTTGCAGCTTATAATTCTTCCAGTACGAAAAGCTTCTACTCCTCACAGCTTCAACCGTTTTCCTTAAACCAGTTTTGAAGGTCATACATCAAGGAACTATTTCACGCTCTAGTATGTACTTTATTATTTGTAAGTGATTTCCTACCACACAAGTGGTTTGCAAGGACTGAGAATTCTCATTTCCTTTTATAGATTTGATTCGGAAATAAATGCTGGCAACACCATGTGACTAACAGGCAGCATCCACAACTTAAGCAACTCTCATAATTAAATCGGAAAGTAATGGAAAAGCCAGCCTGCTGCTGCTAGATCTATTTAGTCCCTTACTTCTCTGTACAAGTTTTATCTGAACTCTTCAAATTCATCTCTCTTCTTTGACACTTCTTTCTGTCCTCATCCGTGTGCAAAATCTGGACTAGCTTCAACACAGTTCCTTATTAATTCTGAAATATTTATAATAGGAAAAGGACATACAAGTCTTTATTATACCTTTGTGGCTAAACTAAATTAAGTTTCAGCAAACAAACTGTTGGACAACCATATACATAGACATATATGAATAAGGATTCCAAAGGAACAAAACTTTGTGTCTTTTCTATTTGACTGCTGTTGCCTTTAACAGCTATTCTGGGAAAAGACTGTGGATACAACTGCAGGAACTAGTAATTCTGGCTACCTGCAAGTAATATACTTTAAAGGAACCCCCTGGTTTAAAGGCACGTTCTCATCACTTTCATAGATGCGAAACTACTGGATCTTATTATTCAGTAAGACTAAGAGTGTCTTAATGAAACTCTGAAAAGTAACACAGATCCATAAAAAACTTTCAACACTCTCCTAGTGCCAGCTGCATGAACCTAGTGGCGATGAGCCCCAGAAATCTACCTGTACAGACTAACATAGAAGAAATTTAGCTAGTGACCGCAGAAAAAAAAATTCTAGTGTTTAGTTCTCATTTTCCATTCTGCAAAGTACGTAATTTCAAAGAATCAAGATAATAACACCCTATTATGTATAATATAGAAGGAATGTATACACAGTAACAAATGACATTGCTGAGGCATCAGAACCTAAGTATTTTTATCAGCCCATAAATATTCTTGCAACTCAGAAACTGCCTAGAAGTCAACAGAAATCTGTATTTGTAGGAATAGAAAACTCTGTCTTTATGAGTATAGATGACCAGAGACAAGGAACAACTTGTAGATAGAAAATTCTGTTGGAATTTCTGAGACAGAAGTTGTTAATGGAGTCCAGCTTATTGGGATGCAGACATTTCCTGGGTACCTGAAAAAACGATATAGCGTAAACTAGCTTCTTCCCTTTCTTTCTAGACTTTTATTTACTATTTGCTACAGGACTATTTCTCATTTAAAATGTAAACTAATATGAAAGCTGATGATCGATACTGTAAACAGATGATTAGTGTCTTGTGACTGACAAAGAACTGTTAATGAATCTCAATACATGATGTTGAAGCAGGGATAGGAGATAAAATAATTGAGTAAATAATGAAATCAGGTAATTACTTCAGTTTAAAAGGCAAATATTGGCAGAGCTCCTTAAACAGAAAGAAATGATTCATGCTTGTCTCAGAAATGATAGGAAATAAATTTCTCTGGATTAATGAAAATCAAACTGCCACCAACTAAGTATTGCCACTGAAGCAAACCACAGAACTAGTGAGTTTGAAGTCATTGATATTAGACCTCTGCAAACTGCAGCAACTGAGACAACCATGTAAATCCCCAAAAAGCCTCCTAGCTTCCTTCAGAAACTACTTGTGCCACACAGACTGTGAGAGCCATCACAGGGCCGCCAGCAACCTCCATGCAAGACAGCTGGTTGTACATGAACAAAGTTACTGGATGTTTTATGTAGTAGAAGGAAAATACAAAGTAACGTACTTCAGAAAAGAGAAAACCTCAGATAGATATGCACATTGGGAGAAAGGCCTTGAAGCAGTATGAAGACAATTCAGACACGGACTTTCATTGCCTTCTGTTACAATAACTAAGAAACTGACTTTAAAAAATGCAACAGAGAAATAATTTCTTTCAGCAGCATTCACTCTAGGGAAACTCCATTTCACAGACAGTTTTTTCAGATCTCTTGCTTCCTGTGAATGACTGAAAGTCAATGATTTGGCTGGGCTATGAATGCATGCAGGCAACTCCTGACTAAATATCTCCTTGAAGGATAGAGCAGGTGCTTTGCAGGTAGAGTATAAGCAAACATAAACTTCTGAGATTTAAAGGTAGTAAAGTAACCAGTAATTACTTTTAGTGAAAGAAAAAAAATACACCCCAAACTTCTCTTCCTCTCTACATGATCGTGGACCCATTGCTTATTGATCTATAGCTTTTTCCATTTTCCAAGTTGAAATACATTTCACCAGTGAGCTAAACAGCTGCCTTCATTATTTCTATCAGACTTTTTCTGCAGTTAAACTAGAAAATGTATTTAAATACCAGAAGTTACCAGACCTTAACACTGTGAAATAGTTCTATATATTTGGAGAATATCAACATTTAAGAAAACAATATTTTTTTTAAGTATAAAAAGGAAAAGTTGTTTTATTTCCAGAGGAAAAAAACCCCAGAAGTATTGACTTGAAGAATGCAAAACTCCAACCAGTTCTTTGGTCAGCCAAACTGGATATATGACACATTTGGTTAAACATAAATGCTTTCCTCATATACAGTTTTTTCTGCTTTCAAGTTGTGGCTTTCTTATCTACTTTTATAGATCAAGTTTTATTTTTCAATGCAATATAATTTAATTAAACAAACAATTCAACATACATTTTTAAAGCACACAGATAACATCAAGACAAATTCAGTTTGTAAGATGAGGAAATGAGGTTAAAAACTTTGCTTTCAGGATTTGCTTTCTACAGGATCACACTTTGAAACTGTATTTACGTTGCCCTTAAAATGGGAACAAAAATAAAGCCTTTAGCCTACTATTCTTTTGTTAGAGTGGTACTTTTTTACACAGGTCTCTTTACGAGAAACTGTAATATATTGTGGATAAAGAGTAGATTGATCTTCACATGAGAATGATGATCCACCTAATAGAGTTCAGTAACTTTTCAAAATTAAAGCATACCCTCATCACCTATATCAACTGTGACTTTTGTCACTCAGAAATCATTGTAAAAATGTTAATTCTCTAGAACATTCACTGGCATTTTGGTTTTGCATCCACAGGCACTTGCTGCAATGGGGACACTGATGTTAATTTGTAATTCCTAATGCTTATATTCTTTAAGTATATAAACTGTATGTCTTATGCAAGGCTCCAAAAGCCATCAGCGACTTCAGACATCACAGATGAGGCAAGGATTTTCAAGCCGTGACTGTCAGGATAGGCTGAAGCCTAAATGCTTGTGCTGTGTCAAGGCTAATACGGTTACTAAAACAAAGCCACAGGAATTGTCCATTTCCTTGCAAATTTCTTCTCAAGACAGTTACTGTCACTTATTTTCAGGACAGTTTTACACTGTTGAGCCCTGCAGACTAACATCTTGAAAACAGGCACTGGCGAAGTACCACAGTCGGTTTGCTCTTGGTACCGGGTTTGGCAGAACTGTCCTTTCAACACAGCCCAAGCAGACTGCTGGTCTCCCTTGAACAATTATTAAAAACTTCGATAAAATGCTGTTTTCTTTAAAACAGTACTTTAGTACAACAGTAGTCTTTAACTCCTATTGATGGTGACTACCACTGACATCTATCAATACTTTATTTCTACAGTTCTAGTAGAAACAAGAGGACAAACATGCTGATTAACAACAGGTACAGAAGCCAGCAGACAAAAATAAAATGTAGGTGTAACTTACAAGTCAACAATGATAGTCCCTTGACACATAATTATTGTCTGATTCATTACTAGATAGACTTCTAATAGTATGCGCAGGTAAACTAAAAGTTATGTATTACCAAGAGGATACTGAAAAGCAGTTCTCCCTTTAGAAGCAAGCAACAAGACAAACATATCTGCTTCTACTGAAGCATCCTGGCTAACACACAGGACACCAGTTGTTTTTGTAAGCCAAAAGGAAGCCAGAATATAGATTTTTGTATTTGCAACATTTCAATTATATAAATGATACAACCTCTTTCTAAAATAAATGCCAAAGATCAGAGAGCTAACTGAACCAATTTAATACAGTTAATAAAAAATGTTAGGTGGCTCCTGTCAACTGGTTTCAGGTAAGCTGCATGAATTAGAAGTTTTCAAAAGGAAAATGCAGTAAGTTACTAAAAACAACTGTAGACAACAGAAAAAAATGTCATCCATTTGTGAGGAAAAAGGACTACAAAGGTATGATGGAATATCATTAAAAAAATGCAAGCTTTGAAATAAAAGGTTTTTTTTTTTGTTAGGTATCAGACACAAAGTGCAGGTTTTACGTACAAAAAAACACAAGAATTTTTATAGCAAAGCTATAAACTGTGAGTTTGATTGTTACTTCACTTGGAAGCAGAGACGCATTGTAGATGACGAAGTCTTCCTAGAATAATTACACCTGACTGATGTGTGTGAAATTAATATCCATGATATGGCAGCAGGGTAAGAGCAAAAACCTAGCACGAATGCAAATATTTGGTAAGACTGAGCTTCTGATAGCTTAATTACATCATTTAAAAAGAAAGCATCATTATGATAGTGAAAAATCAGAATACATAGCTATACTACCTTGATCCATCAACACAGATACACTGACAAGTATATATGAATGTAACTTAAGAGATGTAAGTGGAGATGAGCCTTGAAGAAATTTGACTGGTATCATGTTTTCTTACATTATGCTCCCTGACACTAAAACAAAACAGTTATTAATTTTTTTGGTTGAAATGGTGACATCTATCAAGCTTTCTCATCACTCCTACATCTTAAAATTTTTATTTTATATTTATATATTGATTTTATATATGAATCTAGAGAAACAATTGGTCCTTGTTACATTTTAGTCCTCAAAATATATCTCCTTGCAAACATAATCTAGTTACCAATTTCTAAATGTTATTGAACTTTATGTATTTGATCATAGGTTTAAATCAAGAAATTCCAATGGCAACACAAAGAACAGTTAAAGCAACCTTCAGTGTATGTAAAATTGGACTCCTTTAGTGCAGTGTAACTCTCTTACATTATAAAATGCAGAGTCAAACCTTTGGCTTGGAAATTTTGTTTGCAGATTTACAGCCACATTTGCAACTCCTAAATGTAATTTACTGCTATATCACACAGTATTCCCATGTAGCAATTGTAATGATATCTGCTCATAAAGATCTCAGCAACAACAACAAAAAATCACATTTCCAGGAACTAAATTATAAAACCTACAAATTATCTAACATACCTCACAAGAAACAGCTGCTGTATGACCATAACCTTAGATTACATGTCATAAAACATAGAAGCATTCATATTTATCTTCAAGTTCTCTTGTTAAAACATTAAGTAAACAGATAAAACAAACTGTTGAAATCTTAAAATGTTTCCTTCACCTTTCTTATTTTTTTTACTCACCAGACCTTAATAAAAATCTAAACACAAAACATGTTTTCAAAATTAACACATGTATTATTAACACATTTATTTGCATATCACAGAATCACAGAATGGTAGGGGTTGGAAAGGACCTCTAAAGCAAGTCCACCTAGGTCAGGTCCAGGCGGGTTTTGAAAACCTCCAGAGAAGGAAACTCTACAATCTCGCTGGGAAGCCTGTGCCAGGGTTCCCTCACCCTCATACTAAAGAAGTTTTTCCTTAAGTGAAACTTGTGTTCCCAGCTTTTGCCCATTACCCCTAGTCCTGTCACTGGACAGTACAGGAAAAAGTGTTGCTCTATCTTTTTGATATAGACCTTTTAAATACTTGTAAGTATTAATGAGGTCCACCCTCACTCTTCTCCAGACTAAACAGTCCCAGTTCCCGCAGCCTTTCCTCATTAGGAAGATGTTTCAGTCCCCTGATCATCTCGGTGGCTCTGTGCTGGACTCTCTCCAGAAGTTCCCTGTCCCTCTTGAGCTGGGGAGCCCAGAACTGGAGACAGGACTCCAGATGAGGCCTCAGGAGGGCAGAGTAGAGGGGAAGGAGAATCTCCCTCGACCTGCTGGCCACGCTCTTCTTGATGCATCCCAGGATGCCACTGGACTTCTTGGCCATGAGGGCACATTGCCTGCTCACATACCAACATACAGTCTACTCTTCTATAGTCAGATTTTTTCATGTCAGCACAAACATCTTAGAAGCCTTAGAAGAAAAGTATGCAATTTATTTGTGGATACACTGATTTTTCCCTAAAGGCTTGTAAAACAAACTGTGCAACTCTCCTCTAACCCAAGGCTCCCACGCTGTCATATCAAACTATTGGGATGTCCAAGCCAGAAGATGACAGAGAGGCCTCTCTGGGCTTTCTCTGGAGGCACATTTCCACCACAGGGAGTGGGTGCCCCCATGGAGTAGCTCCCTGAAAATGGCTGTCTCTCTGTTTAAAAGTGCCACTGCCCCAGGAGAGGCAATTATCTGCAAAGAGATCCTTGCCACCTGCCTCAGCCTTGGGGTGGGATCCCAGCTGAGGCCAGCATGAGAAATAGATGAGAGATGGGGACACCATACAGATGGAGTGTCCAAGCTTGGTCTGGGCACTGACAGTGCCCAAGGAAAACACAACTTGATGTATATGAAAATATATATTTTTACTTGATTTAGAATTGAAAATCAAATACAGCACTAAATAATGGGGCAACTGTTCCTGTTCTCTTTGACTTTACAGAACAACTTGGACTTCCCAGGATGTATGAAAGAAAAGGAAGTGATTTTTAGTAACTTATTTAATCAGTAAGTTCTACACTGATATCCCTTTCCACAGCTTTTATTAAGTATAAACAGTAGGAAAAACTCATGTGCACTTCCACAATGACTCTTACATGCAAGTCACAAAGCACTTCAGTTCCAACTGAAGCACGTCACGTCACAACTTTATACTAAATAATTACACTGACTTTTCAGGTGGTTTAAATTTATCTGGGATATATCTTGCTTAAAACACTCAGAGAGCTAGGGTAAGCATATAAGAGAGTCATAATGCATCTTTACCAGGATGTAAATTGTCTGAAAGAGATATATCCTGCTTTTGCTTTTTCTTCAAGAGTTTTATTTTTTCTGTATTTTTTTTCTCAGTATGACTCGGATGTCTGCAGAAATGATTAAAAGTGCATTGCTATTTATTAACTCTTATTTCATTTAGTTGAAAATCATTAATCTATAAGGGCAATCAGTTCTGGCGCTCTTATTTTTTCATTTTCTGAATGATTTGTATCATGTGCTCTATGAATTTGCCACACCATTGTTAGGATTTTTCATTAAATCTTTTTTTTTGTTTGTAACACCACATGTATTTCCATATTTAACATAAATAACAGGCTGTAATAAACAACTTACATTGACAGAAATAGAGTATACTACTGGAAATAACTCATTGATGGAGGTGATTTGGATTGAACAACTGGATAGCTCTTTGGATAGAAGTTATACAAGCCCCTGTTAGTGTATTCAACATGAGTAGCTTAAGTATGCTGCTGGAATTTATGTTGTTTTTTTCAACTCAAGAACAGTACAAATATGAATTAACAATGCTTCTACCACACTACTTTTCAGTGACAAACTAATCCATGTTTCTAAAACCAACCAATCAAGCAATAAAAAAGCCTCCCCAAACCCTAAACCCAATCAATCAAAACACAAAAGCTCTGGCTTTTTAGTATGGAGAGACATTCACACTGACATGATGTCCCACCACAGCTACACTGTCTGAAGATGAGAGCATCCTCAAGTAGATGCAAGAGTATTTGGAAGACAGAGATACATGTCAAGAAATAGAAAAAATAGTAACACATTTCAGAAGCCAAAAGAATTAAGAAAAGTTATTTCTGAATAAAACAATACTAAAAATATCCATAGAATAGCATCACACCGCAGTTATTTCATGAAATTGGATTGCTAGACCTTGACATTTGAATTTATCCCAAAATAACCAACATACAAACTTTAAAAGCAATTACAGACATATAAATTATGAAAAAAGTTAGAATACACAGTAAAGGTGAGTTTGTCTGTAAATTTCCATGCAATAATCCTATCAAATTACCTAAGTATCAAACATAGCAATAATGAGTTTTGGAGATGATTTAGGATATTATTAAATATTTTTTAATATTAAATTTTATGTATTTGAACCAGATTCCTAAAACCACTGAAACTATCAGTAACAACCTAATCAAAGAGAATGATAACATTTTTACTACAGAGCACTAGGACAAAAATTAATATATGTTGCCAAGGACAAATCAGTTTTTCTGACATCCTGCGTAGTGGAAGACTGCTTACATGGGGATTTTGCCTGACAAAAGGGATAGAAGCTCAAAAGAGCAGTTTTCCTCTGTCTATTTGAGGAAAAGGATAGCATTTGTAACAAGGAGAAATGACAAATAAGGCAGACACTGTGGGGGAAACATTCTTTCTGGTGGAAAACACACCAACAAGGAGAGCAGAAGAAGCAGCAAGAATCTTACAAGCAAAAGACTTCAGCTCCAAAAGAAAGAAGAAACTGAGACAGAAACATGCTCACTAAAATGACTGTCCAGGTCTGTTTCGCTCCCCACATCCTCCTCTCTTTTATTTTTTTTTTTTCTTTTTAAGCTAAAGTACAAGTTTTGGGGAAAAACATTCTTAGATCTACATAAGCATTCTCTACAAAAAACTGGAGAACATGACTGTACTTCAATTTATATCAGATATAACATTTCTTCCTTTAGAGAAGGAAAAAAATTTTAAATGCTCCTCGGGAATGCATTTAGGTTTAGGTTCCACAATTAAGAAGCACCAAAGTTTGAAATCAGTGGCGTATTTCAACCTCCAGAACATAGCTATCTCATAATGCTAAAGCTCTTATGATATCGATGAGATCTAGCCTACAAGTAGTTATTTAATAGATCTTTTGTACTAGCTAGCAAGCAGGCTCATACTATTAACTAACATTAACTGCTGTAGCCGCACAGGCTCATCTCATGACCAGGGATGCTGAAACATTATGTCTGATGCCCAAAGGCACATGGAAAAGGCAGAGACAAGATGCTGAACAACAACATGCTCATATGAAACTGTAATTGATCAACACTGCTACCATAAGATGTGGAGAACCTGATGGGCTCTACCATAGTGCCACAGTTGAGGGCAAGAAGCTATGCAGCTCTGCATGGGAAGGCTGCAATACACATTTGCACAGGATCCAAGTGCAAATGTAGGTATATTACTAAGCAAAAGACTTTGACCTTCCACTGAAACTGAAGAAAATCACTAGAGGTCTTCTCAGGTGGGGAGCTGCTCTCTCCTTAACATGCTAGTCTCAGGCAAGTCATAGTTTTCAACAGGTTTTTACTTGATGTACTGTTAAAAAGCAGCTTCATCTAACATTAGGAATGATTGGGAGGTTTGGAGAAGGGAGAATTTTAAGAGAAATGAAGCATTTCAAATAACTGGAATAAGAGAAAAAAGAATATTTTAAACAGGACATTAAGCATTCTTAAGAGGAACTTTTGAAATTTGAAGGAAACAAGGTCAGTTTTAATAACTTATTTATTCACTTGATAAGGACTTACAACTATCACATGTCACCCTCTAGCAATTACACAAATGCCCTGACTGATACTATCTTGTGACCTCTACAGTAGTTTTCAACAAAATAGTACATTAAAGAGTGATTTTTAATTATTTTGTCTGGTATTCAAAATTCTCTCCTTCATTCAATTTCTGAAATCATAAAGACCCCCCCAGTCAACAGGGAGCATTAATGTGGAAAGTACTTCACTTGAGCTATATCAGTGTGTCCAACCCATTTAAAATATGTAGTAGTTTAAAAAGCATTATGATAAATAATCAAATAATAAAACATAGTATAAAACTAGGCTTAAAATAGATTGAAATGAAGGTAAGAAAATGAGAGATCAATATCAAAGCGGAAGACAATGCATTTTAATGTGAGTTTCACAAGTTGATACAGAACAAATAATTTAAGGAACATGGAATATATGTATCTAGATAGTGGGAGTGAATGAATATGCAAGTTTGCTTGTGATGGTTTACCTTCAGATTTTAAAACTGTAAGTTCTCAAAAAAAAAAAGCACAAGAAACCAGTGAAAACTTCTCTGGAGTGAAGGCAGTCACTGAAAACTTGTTTTTCTCTTCTTTTACCATTTTATGAGTATACAATTAATCTCGTAGAGTATGTCACAACTCTGTATTCTTACTGATAAGAAGATAATTTGCAATAGCTTAAGTAGAGAGAATAAAATGAAAATAAATAAGCCTTCCATGATTTCTATCACTTACAATAGAACTAAACCTTTGCCCTTTGAATCAATCTCAGCACCTACTCAAAGCATTGCCCTTATATTAACTAAGGGAAAAGAGCACTCAGGTGCCATTGGTCCTGGGGAATCAACATGGCTGGTAACATGAAAAAGCCCACTGTATCTTAGAGATTTAGCATGAGAGTTACCTGTCTTTGTTGTTCTTCTATAGACAAGGGCAGAAAAAAAGTACTATTAATGAAAACGCTCTGGTTGAGTGAGACTGAAAGGTCTATATGCATTTCTGGCTATGACTTTTTATCAGTGATATTGTAAAAAACCACTACAAACCCAAACATTTGGTACCCATAGTGTTCTTCACTCCCTCTGATATGTGCTTCTAGAGTAAGCTTTCCTTCACCTTAACTCATGTATTATAATGCATTTCCATTGTACTGATTGGGCTTTAAGGTATGTTTAAACTTTGACTAAGTGGACATTCCCTATTGTAATTTCCAATGTTACTGAAAAAATTTAGGATAATTCTTCTTTCCTCATTTCCATTTAATCAGTAAAGTGAGAAAACAAAGACCTGTTGCTGAGATTTCTTATTAAAGTCTAGCAATACACTACAATAGCTATTAGCAGGATTCAGGGTTTTTTTTCAGCTGCAAGTTAACATTTCTCTTCTTAACCAATGCATGCTGTGTGTCTAAAAAAATAAGGGAACATAAGAATGCATCTCAAAAGAAAAAAAAACCCTAGCTGATAAACAATATGTAACTTTGTGTGAGAGTCGCTCGATGTCTTCCTTCACTGGTTCTGGAACGGTCTTGTATTTGTTTTCCACCTCATATCATCATTAGTCAAACAAAAAAAGATCCTGATTTTGTAGCACTAGAAATAACAGTGAGTGACTTTACACAATAGTCTGTGTTACCAATCCTAAAAGTCAAAAGACATATGTTTTTGTCCTATTGCCAAATTTAATTTCACATTTAAAATGCCAATTAAAAACATTCTGTAATTATTTAGCATCAAGTTATATTTCTTCTTTTGACTTGCCACTTCAAGAGTTAGCACTATTTAATACTAAATAAATAAAATTTCAGCTGCAGCTAAAAACCACATTTTTCTCAATTTAGCAACACCACTACATGGGAAGAATGTAAGCAACATCTTGATGTCTATATATACGCTTGCATGAGGACAAGGCAAACATTTTGTAAAACATTCACAGAATACTCAACCCAGAACTCATTTCTGTAATTCCTAATCATCCTAAATGAACTACACACATCATTGGAAAAATGCATTCAGTGGAATGTACATATGCTTACACAAGTAGATTATTACGAACACTACCAGTAACAATGATAATTTGCAAATGATTAAACTGCAGAGATAAATAGAAGGTTGATTTTTTTAACTCAGTTCTGGCTTTGCCCAAAAGGACTGATGAGCAGTTGGGACAAATGTCAAATAAAGAAATGAATCCTCACTTTAGGAGTCTATTTAATTCAACAAATTTCCTAAGAGATGTTTCATATATAAGAATTAGTATTTTCTACTGTCAAAGAATTTGGAAACTATTCTTTATATGGAACGTTAACTTCTTTATTTTTATTACATTTTTTCTTATTATCCTCTCTTAGAGGATCCAAAACTCAGACCATCATCCTGAGAAATATAAGTATTCTACACCACTGCATAGATGTTGTTTTGCTATTTTAATTCTCCAACTTCTCTGTAAGAAGCAAGGCCAGAACAGTCATTTTCTTCCCTTGCCCTTTACAAGTAGTTACAATACATAAACCAGTAATATTTCTGACTATGGAATCACATATGGAAGTATGCAGCATGTAAATTATTACAGATCAGCACAACACATCGACATCCAGCCATGCAGCATGGGAGCCAAGACTCCACCCTTTCCAAACCAAAGGCCCTGGTGTGTCTGCTGTGATTATGGGAGGAAACTATAGCTGAGGGTGAAAGTGATTTCTTGCAAATGAAAGCGATGAGAAGCATAATATCTGACCTTGTTATTTCCTGGTTATTGTGCTTTGTGCTGAGGGG
The DNA here is from genome assembly GCA_013401255.1 of Urocolius indicus. Taxonomy (NCBI): domain Eukaryota; kingdom Metazoa; phylum Chordata; class Aves; order Coliiformes; family Coliidae; genus Urocolius; species Urocolius indicus. The sequence continues at coordinate 187,645 of WBNH01008964.1, read as the reverse complement.
ATCAGTATTTTAGCAACAGCAGCTCAAGTGAGCGAGACTGTCTGTTTTTAATGAATTTAGATGACTTTTCCTTATAAAGTGACCTTCATTTTCTGTTTGGACGGTAAAATGATGACACCACGAACGACTGCTGTGTTTGTTCACTTTTCCATCAGGAATGTTTTTTTAAGATACATGTGCTTAAAAAACAGTATCTATGCTTTATCTCAACATATATTAGAGTGAAGCCTATACTTACTACCCAAAACAGCAAAAGAGAATTGCTGCAAATCTTGCAAGTTGGTAGCCCTGCTGGTCCTCTGGGAAAAGAGAAATTTTGTTTTGCCCTCGGACTGAGAACCAGGCAGAGCAGAAATCTGAATTTCCCAGATGAGTGTTCCGACTGTCTGCCTTGGAAGCTCTCTCTGGCTGCGCAATTAGACAGTTTTCTTAGGAAATGCTTTTCCAAGTTTTCTTGCATCCTTAAAAACTTTTGGTTTCAATGAGTCAGCATTTCCACATGAAAGCCTGCTGCAGTGAAAAGTTAATGAGCATCTGTATTTGTAATAACCGCTGAGATTCTATTTATCGATTTTGTAGTTCTGACTGAATAGTTAGCTGTGTATTTCTTGACTGATAGAACATGCCCTCTTCCCCTCCAAAGACACTAAATGAGTAAGTTATTAAGAACTTAAGAATGTTATTGATTTAAATAAACTGCCATTTCAATAATGTGTATTCTTATGACGTTGATGCATTTGTGCCATTATAGAAATGAGGAGTATTACCACTTGAAAGATAAAATCAGTAATTTCCTCTTATGGAAATGGCTGCAAAATACAACTTCACAGAAGATGATAACCCACTGCAATAAACAATCAAGATACATTTAGAATGACCAAGCTGTTCTCTTTCACGGAATTACAGAATCACAGAATGGTAAGGGTTGGAAGGGACCTCTAAAGATCATCCATCATCCCCTGCTAAAGTGAGTCCACCTAGATCAGGTCGCACAGGAACATGTCCAGGCAGGTTTTGAAAACCTCCAGAGAAGCAGATTCCACACCCTAGCTGGGCAGTCTATGCCAGGGTTCCCTCACCCTCACAGTAAAGAAGTTTTTCCTTATGTTTGAATGTTCATGCTGTAACATTTAAATAAGGATAAAGTGTAAGGGACTTAATTTATTGGAATGCTTCATCAAATAAAATCAAACTTCTTGTTGTAAAATAAGATCCACTGAAGACCCACTTATTTATAGCTTTCTCACCTTACGGTAAAAAATGTTTACTCTGGATATGGTCAGCAGCATTTTATAATCATTCTCAATGGCCTGTGTAAATATTTGAGAATAATACCCAGAATGCAAATTTCTGTGCACTTCAGAATGCCATTCATAGCCTGGCAGAAGACCCTCTGAGACTGTATTAAGGCATTCATTCTTCTGCTGCTTTGAAGATCCAGGTGAAAGCTCCTATTTGTCTAGGCAAGAGAGGCAATGTTCTGCCACTGTATCTGTCAGGCAAGAATATACACCTCCACACCACTTCAAAATTAGTAATGACTGGCACACAGATAAAACATTATACTACAGATGCATATACTTTGAATACATAGTAATTACCTGAAACTTGGTTGATGCAACGCGGTAAATCAGTACTGTATTACTTTTAGTATGCTACTACTAAGACGGGCAAGAAAAAGCACAACCCCTGGCAACTTGCAATTGATTGTTTTACATGCATTCTGAGGTTAACATAGGAAATGGATTCCTTCAGTAACAGTAATCATTTCAAATTAAGTCAGGTTATGGAATCTAAGTGTAGCCTGTATCTCCAAAGTATTTGTCATTACATAATTAAAAAATATAATTAAATTATATATTTAATAAAACTATTCAGAAACATGGAATTCATTATTACAAAAATAAAATCTGTCCACCTTACTTTTATGGATCACCACCCTGTTAAATAAACTATTTCTTGTTATACTTCAGTTCACAGAAAAGAAAAAAAAAATCTAATACCATATCGTGGTACATGGAACACATTGTCTTGCACCTTCCCATGTGATTGCCCTCTCTGGACTGCACAATGTTTTCTTCCATGATCAATTTTTTGAAAACAAACATAGGTATACAAAGCCGCATTTTCTTACACAGGTTTCCTTAATACTAGTAGAACAACACACTGCGATAAAATCATGTCTAGCTTTCAAGTGTCCTTCTTCAACTGCAGTTGTACCTACTGCTTTTCACAAAGTATTCTTGGAGCATGCACTGTCTGTAAAGCACAGGTGTGACAGCTAAGACTAAGTGACGTCTAAATCTACAAGAGATCCTCAGTAGACACAAGGAAGATACCAGCTTAGACAGAATCATAGAAGGGTAGGGGTTTGAAAGGAACCTTTAGAAATCATCCAGTCCAATTCCCTGCTAAAGCAGGTCTATCTAGATCAGGTTACACAAGAACGAGTCCAGGCAGGTGTTGAAGACCTCCAGAGAAAGAAATTTCACAAGCTTCACAGGCAGCTTGTGCCAGTGCTCCCTCATCCTCACAGTAAAACAGTTTTTCCTTATGTTTAAATGGAACTTTTTGTCTTCCAGCTTCTGTCCATTACCCTTAGTCCTGTCACTAGATACAGTCTCCTGACACCCATCATTTAGATATTATTAAATATTAACGAGATCCTTACGCAGTCTCCTCCAGACTAAACATCCCTAGTTCCCACAGCCTTTCCTCTTAAGGAAGGTTCTCCAGACCTCTGATTGTCTTGGTGACCCTGTGCTGGACTCTGTCCAGAAGTTCTCTGTCCCTCTTGAGCTGAGGAGCCCAGAACTGGACACAGGACTCCTGATGAGGCCTCATCAGGGCAGAGTAGATAGAGGAGGAGAAGAACCTCCCTTGACCTGCTGGCCACACTCTTCTTGATGCATCCCAGGATGCCATTGACCTTCTTAGCCATGAGGGCACATTGCTGGCTCATGTTTAGTTTATTACCAATCAGGACTCCCAGGTCTCTCTCTGCAGAGCTGCTCTCCAGCGGATCTACTCCTTGACTGTACTGCTGCCTGAGGTTTTTTGCTCTTGAGATGCAGGACTCTTGCACTTGTCCTTGTTGAACCTCATGAGGTTCCTCTCTGCCCAACTCTCAAGCCGGTTGAGATCCCGCTGAATGGCAGCACAGCCTTCTGGTGAATCAGCCAGTCCTCCCAGTTTGATGTCATCAGCCAACTTGCTGAGGGTACATTCTGTCCCCTCATCCAGGTCACTGATGAAGATGTTGAACAAGACTGGCCCCAAACTGATCCCTGTGGAGCCCCACTGGCCACAGGCCTCCATGCACACATCGTATTAGGAAAAGAATGAAAAGGCATTAAGGCAAACACCATAAAAAGCCCTGCAGCTTTTCAAACACAAAAATAAAGGACAGAAATAAAGGACTTGGTTTATTTCAGAAAGACTCAACAGTATTTCTAAAAACTACTTCCCATCTAATTTCTCCTCTGTTCTGATAGATGCAGTAGAAAAAAATCCATGTGTAACATTGCTCTCACTGATATAACTGCAGTCAACAGACTGAAGGCAGTAATTATTTTAATTGCTAATCATACGATCTTTTCTTTAGATCCCTAACATAGATTCATTTAATCAACATGAAGATATCACCTAATTTTCAAAAAATCACAGAAAACACTTCAGCTGCAGTACCCTGTTGATTTCTAGGGTGAAGGGATACTCTCCACAAGCAACATGAGCTTCCGAAGTTTTACATCTCCCAGGAAAGTTAAATTTGCAAGTTTATGCTCAAACCTCAATCTTTTCTTTTGCTAACTGTCACAGCGTAATTCTCCTGAGGCCTAACTTCTGAAACAGTTTCATTGTTCTTTATGCTACACTTGTGCTTAGGATCTGTCATTAATGTTGCAACAAATAGAACGAAAAGAAAGAGAATGAAAAGATTTTCAATTTTAATGAGAAAGAATACAAAGTTTTCCTCTCTTTAATTAAATTAATTAAATATAAAAATTTTTAAAAAAGCAAAAAAATCGTAAGATTTAAATTGTTGTTGGAAAGTTAAATGTTCAGGAAAAATTACTGTGCCCATGCAAACCCTCAAAACAAACTTTTCCACAATCAAAATGAACATTGCAGACTTACTTGTATTTAGCACTGTAGAACACCTATTTCAAATGTATATAAACAACTGTAATTCTTAGCTGTTCATTTTTTAAGCCTAAGCAGAAATGGTTCTATCCAGGAAAAAAAAAAAAAAGAAAAACTGCATAAGACTCGTGAAACTTAATTTATAAAGAAGTTTACGACTACTTGAAGGAAAAAGCAGCAGTCTCAAACCAAGCACAATGTGGTGCTTTTGAAGCAGATAACAAAACTAGCTTGCCAGCTTCCAGACAAATTCTAAGTAGAGAGACACCATTCACTTCTCACTAGGAATGCCAGCTGGAAGGAGTATCAGATCCTTGTCCCGGAGACCATCACAGAACTCATAATGAAATATGCTACTAAAACCTCTGTTCAACACAGTGAAGAGACTGCAAAGTCATAGTACTCCTGACTCCAACTCAGTCTTTCCTGATTCCTCTTTGAAGTCTTGACAAGAACACCTTTGCCACAACAGTAACCCTTTTATCATGTATGTGTCACAGACACGTGGGCCCGTGGTAAGTGATTATTTAATAATGACCTACAGAAGGTAGGGAAAAAGAAAGAAATTAAAAAACTGATGCAGTTTTATACTTGCTGTGCTTTTCTATGCGACTTTGCATTTCAAAATAAACCTACACATTTCTAATGTCTTAACTTCAAACTTGAGCTGTTTAGATACTATTTGTTCCATTTCACTCATAGTCCTAGCTTTAAACAAAGGCATACATAAATGCAAATGAAAAGTAACCACACTGGAGCAGATGTGCGTTTTCAAAATAATAACATTAATACTGAAGATCTAGAAACACTCTCAAAATCATCAAAACTCTTCTTAGATACTTGTAGTGAACCCTTAATTAAAATACAATGATTCAGTAAAACTTCTGTAAGAAAATCCAGCAAGCCCAGTTTCTCTTCCCTGTACAGGAACAGAATACAAGTACTAAAAATACCATTTGAAGAAGGGAAGCAAATAGTTCCTTTTTTCTATGCAGAGAACAGCTATTAACCATTTTTTAAGCAGTGGTATGTAATGTTAAGTTTCATATTTTAACAACTTCACACATCATTTTAGTAACCAAAAAAATCTCCCATAAATAGTGAAGAAATTTGAAACAGTGCCCGAAAGTCAGACTAATAATCTTGAAAAGCACATAAAACTTCAACTTTCAAGAGTCAAAAAACCAACTTAAGACAGATTATTTTACTCTAAAGCAAACTTAAGAGAAAATGTAACAGGTTTCTAAACAAATATGTGCAATGTCATGAGCTAGCATGTGCTCCTGCCCCAAGGAAGGCCAATGATATCCTGGGCCATCTCAGGAGGGGTGTTTCCTGCAGGTTGAAGGAGGTGGTCCTGCACCCTCTGCTCAGCACTGGTGAGGCCATTACTGGAGTGCTGCATCCAGCTCTGGGCTGCCCATTGTAAGAGACACATGTACATACTAGAGAGAGAACAACAAACAGACACAAAGTTGATGAAGGTACTGGAGCATCTCTGATATGACAAGCTGAGAGAGCTGGGGCTGCTCAGCCTGGAAAAGAGAAGGCTCAGGGGGATGTCATGAATGTCTACGAATATCTGAAGGCAGAATGCAAAGAGGAGGGAGCAAGGCTCTTTTCGGTAGTGCCCAGTGAGTACCAGAGGCAATAGGCACATAGCGAAACACATGAGATTCCCTCTGAACATCAGCAACCACTTGCTTTACTGTGAGGGCAACTGAGCACTGATGCAGGTTGCCCAAGAAGGCTGTGGATTCTCCATCTTTGGAGATGTTCAGAAAAAGGTCCTGGGAAATTGGCTCTGGATAGTCCTGGTTGAGCAGGGGGCTGGACCAGATGACCTCCAGAGATCTCTTCCAACCTTAAACACTCTGTGAGCTTGTGACATGCCATAGGTGTGCAATTTCAAACTCTGTAGTTCAAGATTGAGTCCAAAATACAAACATACCTGTCAGAAAAATCAGGAAAGAAAACGGTGATAGGATGGAGCAATTAAAAAAAAATCAGATTGTCTAACAATTAAATGTGGTTAATTTCCTAGGATAACCGAAGTCAGGAAATTTTTGTTCTGATTATGTTTGTATAATTACTATTTCTTCAAATTTTTTTTTTCTTTGCTCTCTGATAGATAAAAAGAAAGGCAGTAAAAGATCTTGCCTCTATTCTGTCAGGAATTCTGAAGAACCATATCAACCATCTTCCTAGCCTGAGTAAAAACTGAGAGAACTCACACCTTCTGTGTTTGCAGAGAGGTCTGTACCAGACAACACAGCAACACAAGCATTGTGTCTATTATAGATATGTATGTATCTATGAGGAAAAAAAAGCAAGCAGCAGCACTATGATTACATATGAGGCCACTGTTACATCCCTGTATAGCTGGTTCACAAGATATAGATCATTGCTTAGATCTCTTGCTGAGGGTGCCGTTTCCACCATAGCATCATCTGCTTGCACAGCTGAATGGAGGACACTCCTCCCTAACCACTTTCATCACATATCGCTATACTGGGTTGCCTGCAATAGTCCAGATTATGCAATGGCAGAGACAAAGTAAAAAAGTTTGATTTGTTAACAGCTTGCTCTCAAGTCTCACAAAGCCAGGAAGTGTTGTGGCAGTACGTGTGGAATGGAGTGGCACTTATCAATACAGCTGGAGACCAACCTTGTTGCTGTGAATCAAAGGAAGTGACCATCTGATTCCAAAAGTGGCAGTGGGACAGATGCAAAGTGTCACTGAAGTCCAAACATTTAATTTCTTATTAACAGAAATTAGTATCTTAAGAAATCTTTAGAAAACCACCTCTTGAAGAGACTCTCTGTCTGCTTGAACACACAACAGAATGTCATGGAGAAAAAGAGGTCAGAGTGGAGAGCAACTGTGTCTCCTTCCAGGCTATCCTTGACCCTCATTTCTGAGAAGGCAATACACAGTTGTCTTAGATGGTATTTAAGAAATCTGAGTCAGGAGTCTAAAACTATGACAACATGTAAAGGAATAATTATATATCTAGTGAGAAAGGAATGTATGAGGGAGGGATACTCTGTCCAGATGCCAGCACCAGCGAGTAACAGCAAGTGGTTCAAATTGGGAGGGCCTTAAAGAAACAGTTGGTCTTCTTTGTTTGGAGGATATCTGAGCATTTTATAGGTATCTCTTCCAAGAATCTGCTCTGCACTTTCCATGGATGCTGTCTGATCCATTCTGATCCACTGGCTCATGCATGACCTGCTTCATTCTGGAACTTTGAGATTTAAAGTTGGAAATGTCTCCTAGGTTTTTTATACTTCACAATCACCTTACAGAAATAAGGGGAAACTTTTAATGGTTATATTGGCTATGAATGTACTGCTATATAGCTGGTTTTTTTTTACCTCATGCATCTTTACATCATTATACATTTTTGTTTTCCCGTGGTCTCAAAAAGAATTAAAAAATACATCTGTTTATCCCTCATAATAAATGGAAGTTTATTATAATGACAAACATAATAACCTACTGCAGTCATTTTTTTTTTTTAATGATCATCATGCACTTATTTCCTATATGGAAGGATATGATATTTTTAAAGTTGCATATATTAGAGGAGGAGTTTCTTTTCCCGACATTTCATACTGATAATGTGACTACTGTTTATGGACTTCAAATACTTTAAACACTACAGTCTTGTAAACATAAAATGAAGTACAACCATTCAAAAATAAACAAACAGAAACATTCTAAGTTTTCTGTAAATGTTGTCTCTGATGCTTATACGTTTCCTTACAAGTCTGGGAATGGGCAATAAATTCCTTTTTTTTTTCCACAATGGTGAAAATCATAATAGTCTTAAGATGATTTAAATTTGTTTTTGTTATGTTCATTCATAGGTGATCACTAGCTCTTTAAATTTTTCACAATGCACATATGACCTCACAGCAAGCAGAATTTATTTAAGAACTTTATTTTATCTGCTGACACTTTGCCTATGCCTTCAAAAGGCATCTGGGAACTGATTTTCTGTCTTCATGGGAAGCTACCTTTCCACTGTCTGGAGTCTGTAAATGGTCCCATTGCCCAACACTTTTGATTTTAGAATAGCAACTTCCTTTCATAGAGCAATAAAAAAATTGTACTCTCTCTTCATCCAGTTCAGTCCACCCCCTGTAGTAAGTTGCCTCCTGAACACACTGAGATAAACTCACAGAGTTTGCTTTCTAACCATTTCACTTCAGGCAGTTATCACATTTCATTTGTGCACCAGTATTCACTCTAATTGGAGCAGTTCTGAAGCAGAAGAATCCTCTTGATTGCTGCTGCATCCTGTTTGGTAAAGTACTGCTGAACTACTCTTCCTTATGTATGATTGTTTTCTTCAGGCATTTCCAGTAATTTCTTATGGGATTTTACAAATAGTTTAATTTCTTGCAAAAACAGTAGCAGCTAGACTAAGTAATTCTTAGTTCGCTTCTTCCTCCCTCTACAGCCTTGTTTGATTCTGCTCAACAACTTGACAAGTTTAAAAAACTACTTCCGTAAGTCTAAATCATGATTGTCTTAATCATGATCTGGTTCTCAGTTTAGGGTCTTTCATTCCCATTTCAATGTCCTTGAAGAAATTGTTACACAGATCTTGGATCAGAAACAAATTCCACCTGAAAGACACTTTTTTGCACATCAACTCAGGAGAAATGTGCATCCTTCCAGGTGAGAGTTCCTTCATTTCTAATATAAGTGGTTGTTTTGGTTTGGGTTTTTTTGTTGTAGGTTTTTTTTTTCTTTAAAAAAGAAAAGGAAACTAATAAAACCCCACATCTTTCCTAAAATTCCCTGAGCTCTTCTTTTATGTCTCCAGGAGAAAATGTTTCCGTATGAAAACAAACATTTGATTGTAACAGCTTAAATATCACAGGGCTGGAGGAAGCAAGATTGTGAGGAAGAGAGAATTTAATTGAGACAATACAATCCACTCCATATAACCTCTGAGTTTTTCATCTAAGAAATGGCTCAGGGCCTTCCAAATAAGACAATTTCCAGTTATTAGACTGTTCATAGTGACATATTGAAACGAAGGCTGCCTCTTTGAGTGCCACTAGAAAGACTATTTTTGGTGTTACTACTTTTGTTATTTCCAATACCTTTGAGAATAAGGTATAAAAAGATATACATAAAAATTAATATAATTATATATTATATTATAAAATATGGATAGTATATTATAGAATATATATGATTTCTAAATATATTAATAAGTATCTATTATTAATATTATTATTTGAATTTTCTTCAAAAGACTGTCTTTGCATTTGCTGTAAATAAAAAATAATAATCTCGCAGAAATCACAGAATTGTAGCGGTTGGAAGGAACCTCTAGAAATCATCCAGTCCAACCCTCCTGCTAAAGCAGTTCACCTAGATTAGGTCACACAGGAACGTGTCCAGGTGGATTTTTAAAACCTTCAGAGAAGCAGATTCCACAACTTCCCGGGTCAGCCTGTGCCAGGGCTCCCTCACTCTCACAGTAAAGAAGTTTATCCTTAAGTTTAAGTGGAACTTTTTGCATTACAGCTTTTGCCCATTACCCCTAGTCCTGTCACTGGACACTACAGAAAAAAAGTGTTGCCCCATCTTTTTTATATAGACTTTTAAATACTTTTAAGTATTAACGAAGCCTCATCCACATCCACATCCACTGCTCTCCCCTCATCTAGCCAGACAGTTATGCCATAACAGAAGGCTATCAGGGTGGTCAAGTAGGTTTTCCCCTTGGAGAATCCATGTTGACTCTCCTTGATAACCATCTTTTCCTTCATGTGTTTAGAGATAGCATCCAGGATGACCTGTTCCATCACCTTTCCAGGAACAGAGGTGAGGCCGACCAGCCTGTAGTTTCCTGGGCCCCCCTTCTTGCCTGTTTTGAAGACTGCAGTGACATGGGTCTTCATACAATCCTCAGCACCCCAACATTTTTAGACTGTCTGGTTCTTTTAAGTGTGGACTTTTGGTAGCATGCCACTGCTGCCTTCCTACTGAGACAGGAAAGTACTTCTAAGAAGGTTTATCTTTAAATTACATAGAAAGATGTGCAAATTAGTTTGTTTTTCAGTCTGATAATAATCCAGTTTCTCACGATGACTTAACCATTTTAGAGAGGGTATCCTTGTTTGTTGAGTCGAGTCAGTGTATTTCCTCAGACTGTAGGATTTCTTGCAGTATGCAAGGATCTTTTCAGATAGTCTTTTGGAGATTAGTAATAAAGACAATACCATGTGCAGAACTTTGTCTTACCTTACCTCTACTACCTTCAGGGAAAAAAAAACCAAATGACTATATATGATCATGACAAACCCGTGTGAAGAAGCAGGTTCAGGAGACCTTGCTGACAAAATCTCTTTCATGAGCAACACTTTGAATTTCGTGCCCTGATTCAAAAGTTCTGTGAACTTAGCACTTTCAAAGAAGTATTATCTTTCAAGCCAGCATGCATTTTGCTGAAGCCTCAGCTGCCAGAGTGAGACATAAAAATGAGCATAGCTCTTGACCCCTCAAAATCAGTCACAGGATTTCAGAAGCTGCAGAAAAGACTTGAAACTATGCCTGTAATTTTTCTCTAGAAAGAAAACCTCACACTAACTGTAACTGGTAACTACAAAAAAAAAAAAAAAAAAAATCTCTGCTTAAAGCAAAGGATACTTAAAAGTGAAGGTTACAACTTAGAATCCTTAATTTTTTTTATCCATTAGTTGATGTAGGAAGAAATCAATGATGTTAGCATCTCAGTTTCTTTTACGGCCTCAGGTTCAAAATGATTTGGAACAGTGAAAAGTAAGTCAAATAACGGTGCGTATATGCAGATGTGTGTAAAAGCAAGAAAAAACAAAATGAGAATTGCTTTCAAGAGGCTCTGCAACTAGGATCACGCAGAAGACCTGCAAGGAAAAACAGAAAAGGAAGAAAACGAAAAGAAAGCACTAGCCTAGATGCCAACTATTGGTTATGTGCAACACTAACACAATAGGACCAGTGTTTTCAGTGGACGCTGTCAACGTTCTTAGTCTTAAATTAGAGCAAGCAGCTGTTTTAGTATACAGCTGAGTGTGACATAAGTCTGTGTAAACACTTTCCTCTACCACATTTTTCTAAGTGGATGAGGGTTCTATTTTTCCTCCCTTATGTAGATTAATCCTCTTCTCCAAAAGTTCAAAATAAATCACACTTTAATTCTGCCACTAGAAAGCGAAAGAGCAGGGGGACTGTACAATTTGTCAGATGTGTGTATGTATCCTGCATCAATATGTCTACTTTTAAAGCTAGCAACCTTCACTGCATTCCATAAACACATTATCCTTATTCCCTTGAGTCTACATTTTCCTATGTCTACATGCTTGGCACATCCCAAAGTCAGTTTTGACAGTGAGAGGAAATCCCTACTTCTGGTTCCTATGGATTTAGTACACAAAAAATCATAAAGCACAGCAATACATGTACCTACGAAGAATATACTGCAAGAATCAATTAATTTGGTTTCCTAAAATTCCTTCCTATCCTCACATTTTATTTAAGTAGACTCAATTACTGAGGATTTTTAATACTGAAGCTTTAAAATTGCATAACCAAAATGATAAAATCTGAAAATCCTAGTGAAGTTTACAATAAACATCTCTCTCCCTTCTCCACCTTTTAGTTTTCATATACTTTTCGGGGCATCTAGAGGTCAGGCAGAGAAACTTGAGAACATACTGCAACAAATAAGCAACAATTTCCACAGTATCAAAACTTTTAAGTTGAAACCATGACACTGATTTGAATGAAAAGGCAGCTGACCTCCATCTCATGACTTATTTTTGAACCAAACAAACTTTGAAGCTGACAGAGGCAGATAAATTGCCCTGTCTTAAAATTTTCAGTAAGAGCCTAAGGAGATGAAAGAACTCACAGCAGAGCTGCCTCGCTACTTCTCTCTAGTGTAGAGAAACAAAATCTGTGGCTGTGGGCAACACGGGCCAATAGAAAAGACTGAGAATTCCCAGAAAAGCTGCAGCAGAAGCAACTGGTCACAGGGAATACTCTATCAATGTAGAAACTTTTAAAGCAGACAGTTTAATGCTTGATTCTGACTCTTACCTTTACATGCTAGCTCTTTTAAATGCACAGTCCCTTGAAGAAGGATCTGTAATTTCTGTACTGTTCTGGCCCTTTGAAATTGCGCATCTTACTTTTTGGCAAGTTCTCTTCAGGGTTGTGAAGGACAGTGGCCAACAACTACATAACACTGGGGATGATACAAGAAATGTGCTTGCAATGGAAGTTTCAATTAGGCTACCTGAAACAGAGGAGCAACTCTGACACAAATTAATATCTTGGCTATTATCATCTTTTACTATCACCACATCTTACCAACTTTTGCACAGGTTTACTTGGCTTTTGGACAACTGAGATCCACACAGATGATTACAACCATTCATCAGCTGTTAATCTGAATGCTTTTTTTTTGATGTTTCAATACATATAGCTTGAATGTTGTTTCACAAGGTGCACTTTCTCTGTTGTCAAGAAATTTATAAATCAAGTGTATAAACTCTGTCTCTGAGTTGTTCAAGCTGTAGAAAACTCTAAGTTCATATAAGAACAAAAAATGTATGCAGCCTGCTTAATGCTTTAGAATTCTTGCTTCTTTTACGTGCATTATACATAGCTTATAAATGCAAGAAACATGTTGGTCAATCTCACTGGTTACAGGTGCACCAAAGCCTGTCACCCTGCAGAGACACATCTCCAGCATGAACAAGGTACAGACACATTATCAGAGAAATGTATGTTGGAAGGTGCCTCTGGATCATCCAGTCCAATCTTTTGTGCAAAGCATGGCTCATGTCACATTTACAGTGAGATGCTCAGGGCCTTTTCTAGATGAATTTTCCAGATGAAAGTCTCCAAGAAAGGGTATGCTACAGTCTGTCTGGATAACCTGCTCTTGCCTAGCCACTGAGAACTCTTTTTTTCTTCATGTTTAATATGACCCTCCCTTGTTGTGGGTTGTGTCTATTATCACTTTGCACCTCTGAGCAGGGTCTGGATGTTTCTGTAACACCTCTCCTCCTTTAGGTATGGTCTGACTGTTGTTAAATCCTGCTTCAGTCTTCTCTTTTCCAGCTGAACGAGATCATGTTTCTCAGCCTCTCCTCACATGTCATGTGATTCACTCCCCTAACCTTGCTAGTGGTTTCTCCACTGGATTCACTCAGTTTTCTGACATTTCTGGATGGGTGCAGAACTGGATATATGCTCGAGACGAGGCCTCAAGAGTGCTGTGTATAAAGGAATTATCCCTTCTCCTGATCAGCCGATGCCCTTTATAATGCAACTCAGCATGTATAAGACACTGCTGATATTTAATTGATATTTAATGTTTCCACCAGACTACCAACATAATTTTTGGTGGAGCTGCTCCTTGGCCAGCTGCTCCTCTGCCTATAATCATGCTCAACGTTGTTCTGTCCCAGGTTCTGGATGTAACACTTCTCTTTGAGGTTTCTGGCAGCCTAGCCCTGTGGGCCATGTCAAAGTCTTTGTGAATGGCAATCCCTCTTCTAGTCAACCAACTGCTTCCACCTATTTTGGAGAATATCAGTCAAATGTCCATTTTGGTTAGCTGATTCATCCACTCTGCAGCTCCTGCACTGAATTTGGCTCCTGTATTTAACTATCTAGGTTAGCTGAGCTTTTGTAAAATACTGGCAGCACAACTATGGTAGTACTGCAAATGGAGGAAAGCTGCTGTTGGCCAACATTTAGATTTATGCCTCTGAACTCCTCAAGAGAAGAACACAGACACATAAGGGTTAGTTCAGACACCTCTATATGAGGTACATGGTAAGGTATAGGAAAAATCTGTAAGAACTGAAAATCCATGAAATCTCTCACCAGAACAGATACAAGCAAAAGGTCTATGAACTAGGAAGTGAAGAAGTGAATTAAAAGAGACTAGAAAACAGTTTGTTTTGTAGACATAAACCTCCTATCCCATCTGGTATTTACGCAACACACACACACACACACACAGGGCCATAAAAGCATATATATTTCTACCCTCTGAATTTCAAGGCATACAGACAGTAACAATTAAGTCATCCAAATTATAAAATCAGATAAATTATTTCTTTAGACACTTTTGAGACATCTGCAGGCAGTTGTCAGAGGAGATTCCTTTTTCTTTAAATCAGATTGTTTGCCACAAGCATACACAGAAAAGTTTTACACTAAAAAGAGAAAGCTTCCTTATGATGCAGAGAGGAATCATTAAAAAAGTGATAGAGGATAGATTGCTCTGCCTGATAAAACTAGTGAACCTGTAGAACAGAGAATTGCTTGATGGGGCCAACTACAGCATTACCTGCCAAGTCAGTCACTCTCACAGACTGGGAACTAGCAAGCGTGAGACACAGCCAGTTGGCTTTGACAGAATATTTATGGAGGATGCAGAGGCTTATTTACTGAATAATCTGGAGACCATCTGGTGGTATCCAGTAACAAGAACATTAAGCTGAAAGGGGAAAAGTCTGAGCTCTGTTTCTGGGTCTGTGACCTCTGGTGGCTCAGTTTCCCTATATACAAATTATAAAAAAGCATTACTGTCATCTCTAGGAAATTTTGAGATACTTCATTATTTCCTACTATTTTAGGATATCGGTAATCACTTCAGAGTTAATAGTTGGAATATTATTTTGAATAATAATTTTCTAACTGTATTAACAAAAAGATATTCTAATCTCATCAGTGACAGTACACAATTTGGGTTTTAACACAGAAGTTTTCCAAAGAATTTCAAAACAAGCTGGACAGTATTCTTAACTGTGACATTTCTAAAATAAAGATGTTTGGGTTTTTTATTTTCCTTAGAAGAAAATTCACATCTATCAAGGAGAACAGAAGATCTATACATCTTATAAGGTCTTCCACACACTCACCCTAATGCTCACTACCATAACTTAGCTGATGAAAGGATAATCCAAAATACTGCTGAATTCTGAACTTGTTACCATCTTGCTGAACCTTAAAACTAATCAACTGTAGGGGACAGGGGCAACTGAATAATCAGATTAATTCCCTTCACCTCTGATCTACTCAGCTCAGAAGCTCACAGACCTTCTGACCGATAGGTCCTTGTAGGTGGGCTTTCTTAGCTCTATTATGTTTGCTTTCTTTTATCCAAGCTCCATTGGCAATTTACTTGAGATAATGCAAAACTGACCCTAAGGGGGAATGAGGAAAATAGCCCAAACACCAAGAAACAGTAGCTCTTTGAGAAAATCTCTGGATGACTAAAAACTGCCGTTAATTCAGATCCTAATTCAAGGAGAAAACCGCTGATGCAAGCAAAATCCTGCTATTCCTATTGAAAACATTTTGTTGGATTCTCCCATAGGTAGTAACACAGTGAAGGACAGGGTTTCCGCCTACCAGGAGGAACCCAGACTCCTCCCGCTTTCTTCTCACAGAATTGGTCACCCTTGTCTGAATGTCCTTAAGTCATCTGGTGTCTCACTGGGGAAGTGCTATCTAGGTCAAAGAAATCTGGAGGGATGCTGGCAAGAGTGGAAAGTGGATCCTATGACTGAGTACACTGGAAAATGATAATGAAGTGGAGGAGTTCCATTTTTAATGGGGGAGCAGAAAAGAAGAAGAAAGGTAGTAGGAAGACTGGATCTCCCTTGGCGGGGAGAAGACGAGAGAGAGGAAGGAAGAAATGCACTTCTCTTCACAGATACATGGGTCAATAACTAAAAATGTAACAATGAAGTTTAAATATAAACAAAGTTGTGGGTTTTTTTTTGTGGTTTTTTTTTTTTTCCTGTATATGACAGTTCCAAATGACAAACTTTCTTTGCTGATACTGGAAGAGAGCCAAGATATTTCAGGAAGAAGTTGGGTCTTCAGGTAAGTAGATTAACTTTTACATAGTATGTAAGAATTTCCAGACAATGTGTGGATTGGAAAAAGGCTTCTGTCGGCATCCACATTTCTTAGGAAGTGGAATAAAAATAGCCAGAGCCCATAGCAACCAAACTGAGTCCTGGAAAGTCAGCACTTGATTTCCAAAATAAAAATAAGGAATACTGTTTGGAAAGCATTTCAATGAGAGAATTGTAAAAATTTATAAAATGGAATCTATTTTCTTGTACTGCAATCACACTACTGCCTGAGCCTGTATAATACTATATTTTACAGTGCTTTGAATCCCTGCAATCTTATGCATAGCTTAATAAAATATGGCAGGATACATTTACAAACTACTTAGGCAGCTTTACAGTTCAACCTTGCTGACAGGGGAACAGAAAGGGGGAAAGTCTTTTATTATTCACTCAGTGGACTGAAAAAAAATTACTGTACGAGCTAGAAGGAATATCATTAAGAGGTTAGTAGAGACAGGCAAAATTTTTTAAAGCCATCTGCTTACTTGTATCACTTTTCTGAAAGACTTTAAAATTCACTTTTTAAAGGCTTTTCATCCTAATGTACTTTGTATACATTACAGTAAGATCAGATTAAGGCAGATGATAGTCCTTCAGCCTATTTTCAATTCTGCAAAACTAAGAGTAGTGTAATGGCTTTTTGTTGACTCGATGGATGCGTAAATCAATTTCCACATTTCGGGAAATTATTTTGTACCACAAAAAAGATGCTACAAATTATCACTTACTGTTGATACAGGATAAAGGCCCATATTTATACAAAACATGCTCTTTTCCCATGTCTTAGTTTAGTTGAAATTTCAGTGTCTGTCTTGAAAAACCAAACCACTCCAAAGAGTCACAGGATTTTGGCTAAGTTACTAGCAGCACTGAATAAACAAAGAGCCTTAGCTGTTATTTACAGATTTTCTTTCAACTTCAATAGCTAAACTAAACATTTTCAGAATAAAGTTTTCCCGTAAGAAACTTAAGTCTATGCTATGAAAACCGAAATTTTACCTGCAGCTTTTAATGAAGACTTGTCATATTTGAAGAAAGCATACTTTCAAACCATCTAGCTATGAACTGAATAATCTCATCTTGAAACTAATTAAGTGTTCAGTAATCTGAAAAGCACTAAACTGCTTGCCTTATCTGCAGCAAGGAAAACCAGAGCTCTGATGTAATTCGCTGAACCTCAGAGATATCGTATTACACTTATGTTTGCAAAATAGCTGTTTACATATGAAAGAGAGATCTAATAATAAAAAATGAAAAGAAAAAAGTTATTCATATAGTAACTCAGGCACCAAACCAAGTAAGATTGTTCAATATACTAAAAAAATCAAACCATCAGTTCCACACAGGATGGAAGTTCTAAAGTGTTCCTGCTGTCAGGAACTCTTTTTTTTTTGCAAATTCCCCTCCAGCAACTTCCCCCCACTTTCAATAGCATAGCATGAAAATCATGGCTGTGCAAACATCCATAATAATTTTGGGCCATCCAGGACAACAATGAAGTGATACGGTTTGAAGCAGACCTATGACAGTGTATCTTTTCTTGAATGACAATGGAGCTTGGGTATGTCGGAGTATATTCCTGATGGCACTAAAGTCACTGGTACTTTTGTCACTGGCTTCAGAAGAGCCTGCCTTCCAACTAAAAGACTTGAATGAACGAACTGCATCTCAGTTAAGTAATTTTTAAAAAGAATAATAACTTAAAGCCTGTCTCTTTAGCTGTTAAGCTCTGCCTAATTTAGAATAGCTATTGAAGGTTATTTTT
This sequence comes from Urocolius indicus, assembly GCA_013401255.1. Taxonomy (NCBI): domain Eukaryota; kingdom Metazoa; phylum Chordata; class Aves; order Coliiformes; family Coliidae; genus Urocolius; species Urocolius indicus. The sequence goes on along the minus strand of WBNH01008964.1, from coordinate 169,782 downwards.
ATTTTAACATACCGTTATGTTTCCCATATTTTGTAGTAACAAGTTTCCACAACAGCTATTGTCTTTCCCTGTTATATTCATTTTATGAATCACAAGAAAAAAGGACACTGAATATTTCTAACTAGCAGTATGCACTTCAACTGAGCATTTTATGCGGATGTACATGTCAGGAACTATGTTATTGCAGACTTAATGATATGTAGTTAAAATAATAAACCTGGAAATGTAATGTAAATCACTACATGTTCTATATCTTTTTAGGTTGTTTTTCAAATACCTGTTTTTAAACATCTCCCTGGACAGCCCGTTCCAATGCTTAACAACTTTCTTTCTTGGCGAAAAAGTTCTTCCTAATGTCCAGTCTAAACCTCCCCTGGTGAAACTTTAGACAATTTCCCCATGTACTATCCTTCACTATTGGAGACAAGCAATTGATACCCACCTCACTACAACTCCCTTTCAGTAGAGAGTGATGATGTTTCCTCTCAGTCTCCTCCACACTAAACATTCCCGGCTCACTGAACTGCTCCTCGTAAGACTAGTTCTCCAGACTCTTCACCAGCTTTGTTGCCTGTCTCTGGACACACTCCGGCACCTCAACATCCTTGTTATAGTGAAGGGCCCAGAACTAAACAAAGTATTCAAGACGCGGCCTCACCAGCACCAAGTACAAGGGGACAATCACTGCCCTGGTTCTGTTGGTCACACTATTTCTGATACAAGCCAGGATGCCATAGGCCTTCTTGGCCACCTGGGCATACTGCTGGCTCACGTTCAGCCAGCCATCAATTAACACCCCCAGGGTTCTTTTCTGCCAGACAGCTTTCCAGCCACTCTGCCCCATGCTTGAGGTTGTTGTAGCCCAAGTGCAGGCCCTAGCACTTGGCCTTGTTAAATCTCATAAAACTGGCCTCGGTCCATCGCTCCAGCCTGTCCAGGTTCCTCTGAAGAGCTTTCGTATCCTCAAGCAAGTCTGTGCATCTGCCCAGCTTGGTGTCATCAGCAAACTTGTTGAGGGCGCATTCGATCCCCTCATCTAGATCACTGATAAGGATAATAAATAAAACAGGCACCAGCACTGAGCCCTGCGGAACACCACTGGTGACCGGCTGCTCTTTACGTTGAAGACACTGCAGCTGTAAGTCTGGTTCTTCGGATAACTTACAGGTTATAAAATATCTTCTTCCTCAGTATGCTCAAGGAAATGATCTTCCAGGGCTAAATATAAACATTTTTTTATAGTTATAAACCGTTCCCCCCTTAAATTAGCCATGTAAAATTTGAATTTGCATATGCATCTGAAAATCAGTATTGCATGCTGTGCACAATTGGAAGGACAGAAATCAAGGTGTATTATGCTTGACTGAAGCAGGCTGTCAGAAGAGTCCATACAAAAATATGAAAGGACTAGAGGAAAGTGTAAGTAGTCAATATAAACATCTTACAAGTTGCTGATAAGAGCAAGGATGACATAAAGATGACACAAGATCCACTTTTATACAGATCATTATGTGGAAGACAATGTATGTGGAGCCAAGACAGGCTCAGGTAGCAACACACTAGGGCAACATTACACTTGATATCCCACACCCGTGTCCATCCCAGTGACCAGTTTACAATAATAATTCATTTATTTAAACTTTTTATGAGCAGTAGATCTTCTATCCTCCTTGAGGAGGGAAAATATTATGCAGTACTCCACAGTTCTTCAAACACACACTGTATCCAAGGAGAAAGGCTATCTGCAGCCATAAGCAGAAAATGTGACCATAAGCATAAAATATAAATGTTATATTTAAATTTCAGTTGTAGCCTAATTTGCTAAACTGTTTAGGTTCCACTCCAACATAGGTTGTCTCCTTGGTTTCTTTTCCTCATATGTCACATCATCTGTCTGTCAGTCAAGCACATCTTCTACCTAACTATGCAACGTATTGGCCAGATTGAAACAAACGCCATAAAAAGGCAGACAAAGAAGGACGCAAATTGTAACAGGACCATCATTGGCTGGAGGAAGGAGTCAGTTCAACATCTCCTTACTGAAGGGAAATTTTAGTGTGATCTCAACAAGTTATCTGGATTAGCTGCTGCCTGACACACAGTCCAGCTGTGTACACTGACCATTCAGCCATTCAGCACTTATTCACCAAAAAGTACCCTGACACGCGCTACCGTTTGCACAGCTGGAAGGAGATTGGGACTACTCTGAGGAAAATCTTTTTCAGAGAGACCTGAAGAAGAAACAGGCTATTTACTGTCACTGGAGTAGCAGGCTGGGAATCTACAATATATCCACAGGCATCCAAAATTTACTAGCTCTATTACTTATTGAATGAATTTACAAGACTGAGAACACTTTAGAGTTCCTGGTGAAGATCCAAAAGCACACTATGCCAGGCACATACCTGATTCTGCTTTAGCTGAGAAGAAAGGGAGGAGAAAGAACGAAATATATAAGATCAAGTTACTTGCTGGAATTGCACATGAGATCAGTACTGTCTGCCCAAAAACGTCTCTTTTCCAATCAGGGATTATTTACTGACTTGCAACTGTAGCTCAAATGCTAGTTCTATATATCATATGAAATTATGCTAGCTCATTTGTATAATATTAATATACAGCTATATTGGGTGACTTTCAGATATTATATACTATAATGCTATAATATATACTCTTGAGGCCTCGTCTCAAGCTTTGCTAGCAGCTTCAGCAATCTCAGAACAGTGTAACTCTTTGAGTTGGCTATTTAAGAGAGACATAAACGACATGCCAGTCCAAGATAAAGTCAAAATTAGATTTAAATTGGATATCTAAACTGAAGTACCCTCCAGAGATACACTAGGTTTACTGCTATACTGTAAAATGTTTTAAAATCTGCTTTCATGGCAGGAAACTTGAGGGAATGTCTTTGTTTTAGAGGGCTTTTGTTTCAAGAGTCCAGAACACAACATTCATTTCCAGCTTACCTTCAAAAGTAAATTCATAATAATAATCAAAAATAGTCAAAATGGAAAATGTACTTGAGTCCTAATGAACTCGGCTTGCAAACAGTCACTAAAATTTTCAAGATATGTGACAAGTGATAGAACAAAAGGGTTAAAATAGGGTAATTACAGGGGAAAAAAAAAAAAGCTGTCCCATCTATATAATAGCTAATTATTTTGAAGTCTACAACTGTGTTTACAGAAAAGTTAAAGCCAGGAGTTACTCAGTTCCACATAACATTTAAGGGCATCACTTCATAGCAACCTTTTTTTAGTGTTTTGATACAGAAAGTGTAAAACAGCATTTCTAAAATTCACCTACTAGAGAATTAAAATTTCTTGACTAACTAAAAGCATGACTGACTCTGTAAATGTGGGTGTTTTTTTCATAGTATCACTGCCCGCTGTATGTCTGCTATTAAGCTCTTAATTTTTTTCAATATATTTTGATTCTTTTACATAGATAGGAGCCATGCTTCCAGCTCCTTAATGACTTGCAGTGCAATTCACTGTAGTGTATACTGTACAAAGTTCTTTGGTATCCACAGGAACAGTTACCAACTGATGTGAACTTCCTTCCCTAAAGAGCTTGTTTTGAATAACAAACTACTCCAGGGGGAAATACGTTATCTTGTCTAATCAAATGTTCAAGTGAGGCTTATTTCATTCCAGCATGTTACTATGTGTTGTGGAAATGTGTGTGTGACACTGACCTTTAATTAAATCTCAGTCTTAAAAGAAGACAGTAAAAGCACAGCATCTCAGACTGTACATATGGTTTTAAAGCTACATTTAAATGGTTTAAAGAATCAATCAAAATCTCCTACTTTTTAGTGAATGTGCTAAGATACTTGCTTTCATGTAATCTGTATAAAAGGGTTTTCATAAGCATTAGTATTTATTTGTTCTTACTTTTTACAGTCAGCTTTAAAATACAGATGTTAAGCATGCCACCTGACATATAGTTTGTACTATCAACTTGCCTCCTTTTATCCAAGTGTATTTATTCAGTGTTTTTTCATCAGCTAAAAATGTTCCACACTGAGAAATATGTACTTTAGATAGAAAACAATTCGATAGAACAGCATCACATACAAGCAGGGCAAAAGTTCAATTTTCATGTCAGAGAGTTTGTGTCAGGTAAAAATATAACTTGGCCTCCCGTGATGTCTTCCCGGGTGGCATGAAGCAGAAACAGCCAAGCCATACCTGAGAGGCCTTCTGCTGGGAACACATCTCTCAGGGGTCTCTGCACAAGTTCTACTAGGGAAGTAAAGAACAAGTCAAGGATAAGGAACAAAGAGGAGGAAATCAAGAGAGATGTTTGAGTGTCTTCTTCAGTATTCCCTTTCCTTTACCTAAACCATCCCACAGAGGTTGTTCCTAAGCAGAAGAAAAGATCTAGCACATCCATGAAAAGGAATGAAGAAACATCTTACTGATTATGCGCATCTGTGAAAAAAAGATTCTACCTAATTCCTGGGATTAAATAGATACAGATACTGAAATTTTTTGCCACTTCTTTCAGACTGTAAATAACCCTATAATACAATAAGCACTACAATAAACATCATCTCAAAAAATAATTCAATGCTCAGGTGTTACTATACTTTTCAACACTTTACACATGTGCATACAAGGTATAAAGGTCTTGGTAAACAAGAATAAATCCATTAAACCCCAAATAAATACTCTGTTTTTTTTTTTTTTTAAATTCATGCAAAACAGTTGTGTAACATCTCTTGAACATTCTCTGCTTGCAAAGTGAAGTCACAAGTTTAAGGTAGATAAACTCTTCAGTGCACCAAAGTTGTATCTTTAAAAATGTCTATATTTAAAAAATATTTTAAATTCTTCCTAATGATCAGTTTTAAGTTTTATTCTGTTTGTTCTTGATGTATTTTTGACACTCATTCATGTACATGAAAAAAAACAAACTAGTTATTTCTCTTCCTCTCTTCCTTACTGTTAATTTTTTAGTTCTGGTTGGCTGCAGGTTAATTTTAAATTGGCTGGCTTTAAATCACCTTTTCTATCTACCACTTTGCAAACCTTCTTGGAAATTTATTCTGATCTTAAAAATTAAAACGAATAACAAAATCTATTTAAATTAAGAATGTGATTTTTTTTTTACTTATTTTGAAGAATAAACTAACAATATTGGCTTCTAATGATACATCATTGTACCAGTTTTGAACACATTTTTGTATATTTGTATTTCAGATAATTTGTGTTTAGACATAGATTTGTTCTAGTCTAAGGATACTTAAATATTTCTGTAACAAACCTAGTGACAAACATGCTCATGGCAATACCTTACTCTGCATAATAGTAATTAAAAAATGTGAACTTCCTTTCCCCGTGTGTCTTTATATGCTCAGGAAAGATAACTGGGATGGTTTCCTTGTGATATCAGACCACTCAGTTGTAGAGAGGTGAACATGGAAACTAAGTGAAAGAATGCAAGTAATACAATACAATTTAAAACACATTATGAATACTTTTAGATGCAGAGATGCATTCAGCACTCCGCTAAGATGGTGTCCATAGTTTTCTAGAGGGATATATTATCTTTCCATTTTTTCAAGTTACATATATCCAGGTTGAAACATGAAGGACTTTTATTTCTTCCTCTTTTTTTTCCTCCATGAGCTAATACAGATGCAGATACTTTCATACAATACAGGCGTATTTCAACATTTTTAGCAGGAGTTGAAAAGTTCAACTGAAAAGCTTCACTGGATTTTATGAAGACAAAACATTATGATCATATCATATCTGCTCTTGATTAATCTCATAAACAACACAATTTAGCTTAGCTAAATTATAAATTGACCCTCAGGCTTCTAAAATGTATACATTAGACACAAGTGTACCTCTCTAACAGCACCTCGTAACTTGTGAAACTCCAGGATTTTCAATGCTGGGTATGTTTAAAATAGTCTTGCTACTTTTGAAACTCCTATTGCGTGCAATTTCCCCTCTAGTCAGCCACAGGCTCTCTCATGTTATCAGATAACAGCTTATACAAGAACAGGCTAAAGGAAATGCGTGGATGATTCTCTTTTTGTAGAAGCCTCTCCTAGCTTACGGAAAGAAAACCATCATGCATTCTGCCAAGAAAGGCAACGTGCTCTTTCACACTTGTTATGGTGCAACTAGAAAAAGGAAATAGTGGCTAACAGAGGAATCTTATTGGCACATAAGGCAAAACTTTCACCTGACCAACAGCTATGATTATTTTTTTTTCCCTTTTAGTTAATCTATTTAAAAATGAATCAGCATAGTGTTGATTCGGGTATGTTGGAAGTAATCCCTTTGGGAAATGACTTATTAAACCTTAAATTAAAAGCTTCTGCAGGGTTACAGCAGAGATCTGTCTAGTCCACTCTTTTTTCCAACAGTGGATATCAAACGAGATGGGAAGTACAGGATGAGCATATATAAAACATCCTTAGACAGTCTTCCAAGACAATAAGGACACAGAACTGCTGGAGACAGTTCAGTGCAAGGCCACAATGATTATGAAGGGAGTGGAGCTGAGGGAGCTGGGGCTCTTCAGCTTGGAGGAGACTGAGGGGTGATCTTGTTAATGTTTATAAATACATACAGGGTAGGTGTCAGNGACATTCAAAACCCACCTGGATGAGTTCCTGTGTGACCTGCTCTAGGTGGTCCTGCTCTGGCAGAGGGGTTGGACTAGATCATCTTTCGAGATCCCTTCCAACCCTCGAGATTCTGTGATTCTGTGACTTCTTCTCAAGAACTTGAACAAAATAGACTTTTCAGGAGCACTCAGTTGACTTCTCTTTTGTGAACTCATCCCACCTCCTCCTGAGGTCATGCAAACTTTATAAAATACCTTCAATTCTACATACTGTCACTGACACGGCATTCATGAGAACAATGCTCCTTTCTCACTTTACATCCATAGGAACAATATTAACACTAGCTCATCCAGTACCATGGGCACACGTAAACAGAATTCAAACAGATCTACCTATAGGCAATCCTCCCCTGACACGCCTTTTGTGGCCCAGTGGCCACTCATGGGATTTTTGCATACCTACCTATGATGTTTCCACTAAAGATATATAGTAACAGAGAGGAGGTGGCTTGCAGTTACGCAACAAAGGCGAGAGGGAAGAGTTCTTGTTACATGAGTTTAAAACAGTTACAATGTCTTTTGTATCCTGAAGTTTTGAAATGATGAATCCTGAAAATGCATCAGACTAAGCCTTAAAGCTCCAGTCCACAAAGCTAGGTTTAGAAATAACTGTAGTGAATGTAGCTCTGTTTACTTATCGAAAAGGGCACGGGTGAGCAAGACAGGCCTGTTCTATCACCTAAACTCTGCAATAAATTTCCAGTGGCTTTCAGTCTGACTATAATCTGTGACTGTTGATACAGAGGGGGAGGAAGTAAGCCTGCTTGTTCAGATAGCCATCACCTTCCCATTATGTCCTACTGCTTGTTCCCATCTCCGCTTTCTTCTTCCCCATTTTGTGTTACCCGCCCTCAGTTAAAACCACGGAAATGATCTGCACTAAAAATAACCTCTCCCTCCACCTCATTTGGTCAGGCCAAACCAACAACTTTACCAGGACACAGATGAGGGTACACTGCAGGCATAAAAATGGGAAAGTAGAATGGATAGTGATGTGGGGAGCTGGAGGAAGAGGAGTATGATGACTTAGCCTGGCAGCCCCATTGCCACATGAAGCTACACAGTGAGCACTCCTCAGCATCAATATTCAGAGCAGTAAAGTGACTGAAAGACTAATGACTTGCTTAAAATTCAAAACCTAGGGAGAAAAATATTTCATGGACGGGTAAAAAAACCCTGTATTGTATGCACATAAGCATCTCAAAAAAATTAAATGAATTAGAATGTTGGTCAATCAGTAATATTCCCTCCACGTTTGAAACTCACTCGTCAGGTCCCAACAAGAACCAAACCTTAAAAACACTGCAAAAACCTGCCCAGAAAGAGCATGCACTGACCCAGCTCTGCCAGTCCACAAGCACAGCAAACAAAGTGTGCTCAGAGCAAAATAGTTCTCTTGCTAGAAGCAAATGCCTAGAATTCCCCTTGTAGTCAAGCTGACTGTCAGAGTCAGCCCCTCATAAACCGATTAACAAACATTTTGTTTTAAATTTTCCTCTTTGTGTCTGGAAGCACGCAAGGGAATAGATCCTAACAAAAAAATAACCACCTAATTTTAATTTAATATTTAATTTAATATTTGCAGGGACTTTTTTTTCCCCATATTTCAGAAAGGGTAAAAAACAATGAACAGAAAACTGATTCACTGCATACTTTTCATGTCTGCATTTCCCACAGGATTCAAAACCTTAACATTTAGGTATGTTCACATTTATCATAAAAGCATGGACCAGGAATGGTATTAGGATGACATTTGTCTGTACTTAAAATAAGCACACAGCCCCCAATGATTACAGAACTAAAAAAAGACAAAGATATGCCTTTCCGTTTGATTATCCTTTACATTAACAACATTGCAAGATGCATTTCAGCATTATTTCCCTTTAAATTCACTCTATCAGGAAAGTAATGACTACCTCTAATGGGAAAACAAGATGGGATTTCCTTCTTTCTACTGAATTTGCTATAATGAGCAAGAGGAAAGTAGTGCCTACCTCTAACAAGAAAACAAAATGGGAGCTGCCTCTCCTTTCTACCGACTTTGCTATAATGAGCAAGAGGACTAATGAAACCTGATTCCCTATGATCTGTATCTGTAGTTCTTTGAATCTCTCACTAACAAAACCATCGGCTTTGCCAGAACTTTCCTCTCAAGTTCCTCTTAAGAAGATAAGTGCATAACACACATCACCAAAAAGCCTGTCAACTGGCAAGTGATGGCACTTGCCACCGGACTCACGTATGTACTTCACTGCTGCAACAGCTGGGAGCTGTCATCAACAATTCAAAGCTACTCACCTGCCACCTTTCATCTGGACAACTTTCCCCTAATGCCAGAAACTGGAGATAAGCTTGGTTTATACTCCTTTCAATTCCATGTGCTTGAGGGCCTACTAGTCTATGAACTGGATTTTTCACCCCACTGTTAGGCATCAGATGTCCTAGGTCTTGACTAGGTTAGAATCTTGTACAGAAATAGGAAAAGTCTTAAATGCATATCTGTATGTCAGTGCATACATGTATGAAAACAAAAAAAAATCCTCTTGCTTGCTGCTTTTGATTGAAAGTACTTGAAGGCACTCTGTTACTTTGAGCCTTTAGACATAATACTCCTGACAGCATTACTTCATCCAGCCATTTTTTTCTGCTTTTAGGAAAGAGAATATTTGGCCCTGTTTGATCAGGAGATGTGGGTAATTCTCCAAAATAAGAACAAAATCATCTGCATTGTGCCAGGATTAAGATTTTAAACAATCAATATGTGGAAGTACAAGATAGCATTGCATACCCTATCTTATAGTCTGGCTATGTTATCTAAACAGCACCATGGAAGAACGTGCACTGTTAAATAGAAATTATGATGTCCATTTACACAACAAGACCATGACAAGTCAAGCAGATAACTAATGAAGTCTCTAAAATAATTCAATATATGATTACAGAAGCCTTAGTTTTGGAAAAGAAGTCCCAAGGGTTTTCAAGCAACATGCCCATAGGACTTCTGAGACAGAAAGAAGCGCAGCATAGAATCATAGAATGGTAGGGTTGGAAGGGACCTTTAGAGATCATCTAGTCCAACCCTCCTGCAGAAGCAGGTTCACCTAGATCAGGTCGCATAGGAACAGGACCAACAGAAAAGACCTTGTATCTTCCAAAATCTTCCAGATCTTCAGAAGTTTTTAACTTGAGACTGAGGTGATTTATATACAGCCTTAAATGCCTGAAAACTGGGCACTTATCTCAGTGTATTTGCAAGACTGTGATCTTTAAACTCACTGTTGTACAATATCTCACACATGTGGGCTACCATACAACAGAAAAGAAAGAAATTTTCTCCTCTCCTCAAGTTAATTTCCTCCAAGACAGACAGACACAAGAATATGTAACTACAGCTTTTTTAATGCTAAACATTGCATTTGGCTCTGTTTCATCCTCAACTTGGAGTAGTCTCTTTTCAAGAGTAAACATGCCCACTTTTCTTCACCTCCTCTGGACTCCATTTCTGTAAGTTTTTTGTAAGTTCAGTTCCCAAAACAAGACACAATACCCCAGCTGAGGTCTTACCAGTGCCAAACAGAACAGCATAATTAGTTCATGTCTTTTTGTACAACAGCCTTGTTAGTGCATCCTTGAATGAGTTAACTCATTGTTTGTGGTCCATTACTACAACAAAGAATTTTTTCTGCACTACAAGCCAGCTTTTTGCATCCTGTATCCTCTTCCATTCCCTTCCCTAGAGGTTTTCTGTTTATTCCTGAGAGGCTGACAGAAGGGGACGACTCACTGGTCTGTTGGAGACAACCATATTTGACAGGCTTAAATGTACAGATCTAGTATAACCAAGATCCTTCAGCAACTTGCTCTAAATTCTTTGTATCGTTTAAAAAGCAGAAAAGACAAACAGAATTGTACTATTCTCTTTGAAGTGTACTAGTCACAACTGTATACAGAAAACACAAGGAAGAGATGTAGAGGCTTAAAAATGAAGAAAAAAAAACAAACAAAAATTTAACAGTAAAAAGATGCCTTCTCTTGTAGCCACTCCTTACTATTTTTGCTTTTTTAATCATAATCTACAACTCCTTTTCCCACAAACCACAAGTGCTGAATCATGTAAGACCTAAATTGACTTAAAATAACAAAATTCTGCTACTTGCAGCATTTCCCCAAGGGAGATCAAGAAGTTCAAAACATTTTCTCTTGTGACATACAACATTAGGAACGGTGAGGGAAAAAAAAAAAAGTGGCATTTTGTTATTTTTAAACATTTTATTTCTCTAAAAAGAAGGGTTCCAAACAATGGTCTTTTCTGCTAAATCAGGCAAACTGTAATGAATGATTAAGAAATGAGGAGCAGATTTGGAAGCACAAATGTCCTTCGTGGTATTGTAAACATTGCCTCTACAAAATCAGGCTGGAGACCAATTTCTTTTTCATTTCAAGAACAAAAATAAAGTGCGTTCTCCTTCTGCACAGAAGAAAATATTAGTCATGGTAGGTAATTTAAAAAATGCTTTTTCCTAAGGGATACATGGCAGAATAGCAAATGAGAAGATATGTCATTATACATTAAAGAATAAAAAAGTTAATACAATGGATTTTTTGAAGAAACTAGTCAAAATGTATGACAGCTCTGAAAATACCAGAGAAGAATAAGGATAATTGTCACTAATGTCTCCCTTTCGGCTTTGCTAATGTTGGTACAGAGACCTTCACACATGTTCCTCTTACTTGCAACTGTGTTCAGGTTCTCAAGGATTTAGAAAATGATCTACTATAATTATATAAAGATATCAACTCAGTGTCCAAAAAAACCAAACAATGTTACGAATTATTAGAAAAAGACTAGAGAATGAAAAAGAAAATATAAAAAAACCTAAAATGTACCTACACTTTGAATGCTGTGTGCAGTTCTGGTCTGTCGTTGCGGAGTCTAGTAAAGCTAGAAAATATATGGAAAGGCAACGAGAATGATCAAAGATATGGGACAAGCCCCGTGACAGAACCAGTTAAATAGACTCTTCAAACAGAAAGAGAAATGTTTGAAGGGATATGGGATGCAAGGAGATTCTAGGCAGTTTGAAAAAGATGAAATATTTCTAGTACACAAATCAAGGAAGACCAGTGTGTAGCAGGCTTGAGAAAGAAAAAAACCCCTCAAAACAACAACAATAAGAAATCAATGAAGTTTTACTTCCTCATACAATACACACTCAAACTGAAGAACTCAACGCTGTAACTGAAAGTTATCACTGGTTAGAGGAGAAAAAAAATTATTAGTGGAAGAGAAATACACCACAGTTTTTAAATGCAGAAATACCACTCCTAGTCAAAAAAAATGCTCCAGCCATAAGACCAGGGCAGTCTATGTGGGAAACATTACTATGTTCTTGTCCCATTCCTAAACTCTTTTCCCACTTTCACTATTAGCCATGGTCAGAGCTGAGATCAGATACCAAATCAACCCATGATCTGAGCCGATACCATTTTCTTACCGTTTTATTGAGCTGTGCACATCAATTTAAGGTAAATTATCTAAGACTCAGTGCATGAAACCTTCTGCACAGAAAGTTATGCTAGTACAGCCTACTGCTCAGCAAGCCTTTTAAAGATATTATTATTAAAAAACCCCACAATATGAAAATGAATCACAGTGATTACTGAAAAGACCTACTGTTCATAGCTTAATAGCACCCAGAGAACTGTCACTTATCTGAAAAAGACTCTGCTTATTTCAAGTTTTGTGCCAATCTCTAACCTACACAACTTTTCCCACCTCCAAGAAAATCCATAAAAGTGCTCAACGACCTCCCAAATATAAATTTAACAAGGAAAAATGATTAGTTTGTTTTGTTTTTCGTTTGGAAGTATCTGTGATTTTGTTATTAATATCACTGCATAACCGGAAGCTCAGCTGCATGAATGCTGTGCTAGCAATACCATTAGCAGTGCATTTAGGTCCACATATATCCCAGTATTTAAGCTGCTGTGAGAATAGACCTTAGGGAATATAGTTGTTCAGGATGACTTTCAGTATTAATAGAACATTACACTACTTGCCAGGCTTTCATTCATCACTGAGAAGAATCAAAACCTGCTCTGAAGGCCAAGGACCAAACTTAATCTCTTTATTTCTGCAAAATACAGCAAAAATCCTCTGCATTTTGAATAGATGACTCTCAGAGACATCAAGAGTCATCTTCCTCTACTGATGCAATTATTAATCCATACGATTATATTTAAATTATGGTTTCTGACTTACATATTCCCTGCCTAACTCTTCTTTTGGTCCATAACATACCCATTCTACTGTTACCTACTTAGCATATTTAACTTGCTGTTGTTAAAATCTAGAGGGAAATTCAGCAGATAAAGCTTAGAAATGATAATCCTACTCTTCAGTTTAAATTATGTAATCCTAAATAAGCAAGTTTGCTTTTCCCAAAAGGCACAGGTAACAGCGACATCCCAAGAAGAAAGGAGAAACTAAAGTTCAAGTTAGACAACACCTGCCCTGCCAGAAAAAAACATTCTCACTCAAACGTTTAAGGCTTCAGATCCTGCCATGAAGCCTCACTCTTCTGTGGTACTTGGTGGAAATCTGATAATTAATGATGTGGTTTCAGCAACAAGTGGAGATATCTGACCTCTTCCTCTATCCAAAAACAAAACAGAAGTGACAGTATATCTATTGCATAGGTTTTTTTTTCTTTTTCATTTACATTTCTCCTCCAGCTTTTTGTGTTGCCTGAGGCTGGGAACTCTTCAAGGCAGCTGTCTGTATCAAAGGCATTGTGGAGCTGACTGATAAGCAGTGGCCAGCTGCTGTCTCTATGGAAGGAAGTGAGGATATACTTTCCCCTATTTTACTTGATATTCTTTGCCTTTTCTTGTTTTCCTACCTGACAGTTCTTATATTTGGTATTATTTAGCTCATATGAAAGAAAGTAGGTGGGTGTATGTTAAGAAAAGAATGATCTGCACAGCTCTGTCACTTAACATCCTATGGAAGTGAGGGTGGACTCGATCAAAAAGTGTTCACCGAATTAACAGATAAGAGGGCTTGCATATCTTTAGCCTATTTTATCTTGCTAAACAACTTTGCAGTTCAAAACAGTGGGATAAGTATTTGCATTAAAATATGTTTAAACCCTACTGACACCAGTAAGAAAATCCAAATGGAATGAATAGGCAGCAGTGTCAGAAAACATTTACTTTTAAAAGATTTAAAAGGCAAAGTTCATCTCTAATGTCGACATAAGAGACGAAAAATCCAATGATCTTCTTGCCTAAGGATAAATATCCTTTCAAAACATCCAGCGTAGGTTTTTAAAACAAATACTAGCAGATTAATTACACAAGTGTGCTTTAACCCAACCAAAATTAATCTGCTGATTTAAAGCAAGGAACTATAATCTACATGCTTCAAGTAATAGCTGGCATGCTTACAACCAGAGGTAGCTCTGTTCCAAGAAATTATTCTAAGAGTTTCTAAAGTAAAAGACAATATAAACTTAAAACCATGTTGCACAAATCCTCCTCCTGACTCCTTTTAAAGAGAAGGTCCCAGAACTTGACTGCAGCACATAAATTGAATCTCTTCAACTACAGAAAAGCAAATTATATGAAATAGGTAGCAGAATAAAACAATAAACATTTTACGGAAACTTTCAGCAGTTAACTGCAAATATATTGTTCTTGTCTTTCGTCTGCTTTACAGTCCCATTTACATTTCTCATACAGAGCTTCTTAGAAACCCAGGGGAAAACAACATTGTTTGAAATACTTTTTGGTTTTCAACTTATTTACTTAATTGTATGCAAGGTATACATACAGTCTTCTGTTCATGCTGTTTAGGTTGTTCTCTATTTATCAGCTCAGGTTGCTACCTTCTGCAAACAAAACACCTTGTCTGTCGATGTAGACTATATTGACATTGAAAAAGATAATCCACCATTGACAGTGGGTGCGAGCAATGGATAAAACTATGGGAGGTGACAAAAAAACATAAGCAAAGGTTTAAGCTAGCAATGCTCAACATTTTCAGACATTGGAGTTAAAATCTCATCGTGTGCTGAAGAAAGGGGATGGAGCTCTTCACTGTTGTGCAGATGAACACTCACTTCTCTGGAACTCTAAATAATGATACTACTATTACTTCAGTAGGTGATATACTGTTTTTCACAGGTCTCCAGTGGCTTCATCATCAATATGCATACAAATGATGATTTATCCCCGATCTGCACATTTTTATTATGGCCACTGAGTAAGAAAAGATTCTCCTTGACTAGTAAACACATTACTTTTAAAGAGAAGTCAAAGCTAGCAAAAGCAGTATGTCAACCTGCTATCTTTGGCTAAAGAGATTATAAGAATTAATTGATAATGAGGACAATTGTGAAACGTACTCTGCTATGTTTACCTTTTCTCTGGCTGTGATCTAAAATATGTTTTAATGTAGTTTATAAATAATGCCAAATCATTAAATATTTTGTTATCCTTCCTCTCAACTTCCTGCCACTTGTGAAAGTCTGAAATGTCATCATCCTTGGATTAACTGGACAATGTGTCTTCATTAAGAGTGTGGTTACCCTTTGCATATGTTTACACTTACTGCCATTATAATTCAGTTTGGTATACACATGAGGGAACAAACAAGCAAAGTTCTTGAAAATGTTTTTAAGAGCATATTAATTCTTAATAAACTATATACTAATTTGTAACTCTATCTTCTAGTCATTCCAGTGCAACTCAACGTAAGCGCCAAAAATTGCAAGAATTTCTCTCCTATCTTCTTCCTTGAAGGAACACAGACAGAATCAGGATCAGTTTGTTACTCTGGCCAGGCTACTCCACCTCCACCACACACCAACCTAATGACCAATGCTATTCCTTCAGTTGTTTTTCTGAATATTACTACCTGGGATGGAGAAGGACTGCTGCCACCTGCATAGAATAGCTTTTGGAAGATATCCTAGAAGCAGCCACAAGTTGTGAAAGAATACAAAATAGCAGCAATCCAAAGCAAGCACACTTAAAATAAATCTGTGTGCTTCACAGACTTGTGGCCATTACAAAGATGATGATAGTACAGGCTTTAACCTATTGCTTTTGTCTTATTTAACTTAAGAGTATATATACACTGAAAAATATTCGATGGACAAAAATATTCTGAAGATAAGAAATGATCCTGTAATACATTTTTTGTTCCATGAAGAAAAAAATCAGTCACTCCGACTTATGATGATAATTCAAGTTATTAAGTCTTCCCCTCGTCATCAAATCAAATATCCAATTTAATTGTAAAAAAATTTTTATCCTTGTAAAGTATGATACAAGCATATGAGGAATTCAGCTCAAATGTAGCAAAACAATATAAAGAGTGACACTTAATTAATTTACAACATTTGACTGAATGTTGTCCTGACTTGCAAAAAATATAATTTGTATTCATAGGTACAAAACTTGAAGTAGTATCAGTAAATGTCAACAACTTTGGAGACTATGGAATAATTTAAGTTAGCAACAATAAGCAATCTTCCCAGTTTCACATTCAAAGTTTCTATGATATACGATGATCAATAAGACATGCAGGATGATGTGTGAACACCACCCCAGTATCTGGGAAAGCAAAGTCACAATTGAAAATAGCAAACATTTAATTTGGTGTTACTATGATGATGTAATATTGAATGCAACACTGCACGTGATTCATATGTAGTATTGTCATAAAACTTTCCAAAATAAATGCCTTTTCAGACTGAAATTCATTATTTTATGTAGGACTTTCCACGTCATCCAATCTAAGTATTCCTACAGCTAATCCTTGGGAGACTAAGTAGATTCCCAAGCTCCTCTCCTGGGACACAAATTTAATTATTTACTTATCAATGGCATAAACTCTTAGCAGTCGTGGTTGAGTGGGTTTGGTACAAGGAGAGGAAGAAATACATTGTTACACTTTTATTAAATTGAGTAGTGTTTTACTAAAGGAAAAATATTACTTTATTTTTATGTTTAAGGAATTCCTTCATCCTGAAGTAAGCATCTCCAAACACAAAAAATTCTTAGCCTCACAGAAGAGTTGTACTTCATACAAACCACTCCAATTGTGTTTTTTAGGAAAATCAGAGTAATTATACAGTAATGAAAATAAAGGTAGAATTTGATACTTTTACAGTTCCAGTATACATTATGACTTTGTGAAATCTGAGAGTTTGTTGTGCTTTCCCCCCCACCTTTCTTTCTTTTTTCCCCTCTGAAAATTGCCCTACATTTGTGTGTAGCATGATTCCAGTTTCAGCTTTATATTTTTGCCACTACACAGTAAACATAACAACTGATTATTTCTCAAAGCACTACTGGATTCACTGATCCATCATCAGCAAACTTAATGCTTTCAGAGAAAAAGATAATAAAATAGCATCGAAGTACATTCTTCATCTCACATACAAAATGTTTACCATGTTGCACTTTAACGTTGACTAAATAGAATATTGGGGTCTTGTTGATTTGACACGCCTTGCACTGTATGCAAAGAGCTATTTCACATGGAAGGAAAGTTACTGCTGGGGATCGGCAAAATCTGTCCTTAACGTGAAAAAGAGATCAACTTCAGTATCTGCTATTAATTAATAGTGTATGGCATAAACCCAAGTACTATTACAACTAAGAAATTTCATCTTCTACCTAATTGCTACTTCTCCCCAATACCCTCTACCTTTCAGTCGCAGTCAGTCCTCTTGACGCTTTTAACCTTTGTGTGAAGACTGAAGTTACCAGCAACTATGCTAGTACAGGTGGCAACTTCATCTGTCCTTCTCTGACAGCCTTCTTCATTAGTTTTTCAAGTGTTATTAAGGCAGGGTGGTAACAATATTGTTGGATCTACACAATTTAAACATCTGGCCTTCCAGATCCCTTCTGCATTTGTGAAAGTAAGAACAAATGTAGAACTCCCACTGTGCATCTTAGACCACAAGAAATGCAAATGACTTACCTAATTTTTAAAAGTCTAGTTTATCTTAAAAGTTAACGTTGACTTAACACTGCAGTAAGTATCACTACTACAACTAATTATAAAAACTTCTGGCTGTTCATTCTACCCAAAATGGTAAGCAAAGCCCTAGAGGAAGTATCCAGATGAAAAAACATAAAAAAAATACATAAATCAAGCAAAGCCATTTGAGTAGCAATATTCATTGTTACTCTTTCTTCTATTATATGATATTATCATGAAAACATTTTATATTTTCACACTCCTGAGAAATAAGGAAATGCTACAAGTTGTCTGAAAACTGAAAAATGTATGGTGATGCTATTTTGTAATCCCTTTGCGCTACATCAAGTACATAATACCGAGAAACTTAAACAATTTGCAGTCAAATAAGATATTAAAGCCATAGCATTAGTTGCACTATCCAAGCAAGTTTAACCACATATGAACCATATGTGGTCATGTTTTTAATATTTTATTTAAGTATTTACTCAGGATAAAGATTTGCTACAGCCCAGCAATACACTTCGACTAAGGAAGATTTCCAGTTACCTCAAACATTGAGACACACCCTTTGAAAACCAGTCCTCACCAGGCATCTGCACAAACGCAAATTTTAATATCAGGTCTAATAAAAGTCAGTACATCAGACTAACAAAAGTCTACAGAAATTCAAATTCTGACAAAAAATATCTATCTTTCTTGTATCTTTACATTATGAATACAAAATCCTGATTTTTAAGAAGAAAACATAGAAGGAAATTGAAGTTATCAAAGTTATCAAATTGAACTCAAATGGCAATATCTAAAAATGAAGAGCAAACCACAGACCAGTCTAATCTAAAGTAGTTTTCCTGTCAATGCTGACAGTAACATTTCAGCCTTCAGAGCTAAATTAAAGAGCTTGTCTGATTGATGAACTAGCTTTAAAAATGTCTTTTAGAACTCACATTCTAATTTGAGCACAAGGGACTACTTTTTTTACAATTCACAGTTTTATGAAAGTTCAACAAAATATATTGCCTCTCTAAAACATTCTTAGCAAAGGAAAATAAATATTTTGAAAACTCCTCCTGCTCCCCAAAACCTGAGAAGTGTTTGCATGCTCTCTGTTAAGCAAAACACTCCCTTTCTCTGGTAACTGGTTCGTACAGCTGGAGACTTGACTACGTAAGTTGTTTGGCAGTAGCTAATTTGCTATCTGCTATGTACCTACACATAACTGATCAGATGAGCTTAATCTAAGACAAGTATTATGAAAGACACTTGATTACATTTTTGGGGAAGAAAAAAGGGAAAGGAATTATGCACCAAACAGCTTTGTAGTGCCCACAGAATTAAAATACTTTAATAAAGAAAAGTGAACTTGAGTAAACACACACTTACATAAGATCTCATGTTTTTCCACAGCTACCAGCTTAATATGTCCTTAATATAAATCATAAAATCATAAAACTGTTGTTCACTTTGACTCATGAAATAAATCCCCATCAATAAAGGATTAGAAACGGTGCAGGTCAATTCCTATTAGCTTTAGCAAACACCAGGCAACACTTTGCCAAAAATAATAAAAACCCCTTTCTGATTCAGAGTGCTTCCATCTCAGTTTTAAAGCAATTCTGCTGATTCCATTCTGGAATCTGGAGCTAAGATAATGGCTAAACTACTCACTGAATGAAAATTTATCTTGATTTCTTTCATGACTTCAAGGTAGTGAACACTTGTCTTATTCATATTTATGAACAGTGTAAAAACTCTAGCCTTCATTCTTGTAATTTGTAGAATTAGACCACATCAGTCACCCAGGAATTTTTTTGCAAAACTGCTACACTTTTAAAAATAAACGTAATGAAAGGCAGTCCAAAAATTCTAAAAGGAATCAAGAAACCTTTGATCATTGAGATAGCATAGCTAAATAAAAATAAAGAATATTTTTTTAAAAGTAAGTAAAACAGTTGGGAGGGCACTCCACAGACTCTTAAAAGGAATGTTAAAAGGATGTAAAGAGAAACACATTTGTTTTAAAATGTGTTACTTCTAAGTAAGATGTTCTGTCTCCATTATGTAGAGAGCTATTTAATTAAAAAAATCAGCCAAACAAAACTCCAAAGTACGTATCTGAGTCTAAACACGAATTCATTCTTATCCAAGTTCTTTGAATTTCAGCCATACTAATTTCATACTAAGAGTATGTTTTCAACTACAGGAAAAATCACTTATTTTAAAGGACAATTTTCACCATTAAATGTGCATTAGTTCATTTGTATACAATTTAAGAATGCATATTCAAGCATACCCAATACATCACAAATATATTTAAATTAGTGTCTCGTGAGTGTTGGTCATATTGTGCCACCAGTGAAGTTTCTGCATTTCATCTGGGATGTTCAAAACTCGTGATCCAGTGCAGCTATTTTCCCACATTTTACACGCAATACATTTGAAATGCATCTACAACTTAAATGTGTTGATTTTTACAACAGAGATTATCACATGGCTAACATCATCCAAAAAATAGCACATCTGTACCTCATATTGCAATTCTAAGGGCCATGTCTTTTTAACAGATCATTGCCATCCATACCATGAAAAACTCTAAAATTCCATCTTCCCTCATTCAATGGAAGAAGGGTAACCTTTGCGATGCTTTAGAATGTGTCAACACTTACTGCAGAGGCAACACCTAAGCATTGCCTAAGTCAGTAGCATATTTTTTCTTTACAACCGTTTTTCAGTATGGATGATGGAATCCCAAGGCCTGAATGTCTACTACTAAACACTGTATTGGTTTCTCTGGCTTAGAAGGCTGTATTCTATACATCATCTAAAGAACCGGTAATGCTTAGCAAAGGATGCACAACTGATTACTATCCCAGTATCTATATTTGTTCCTATCCAAAAACAATAAATGGGTCAAAAGTTATTTCAGCTGGAAATGTAATTTTAGTTTAAGTTATTATTGAATTAAACCGGAGTAGAATCAAGTCCTGAAGCACAATGGCATTTTAAATTTTTTTTTCAAATGTCTTGCTTACACACCTTCCTAGAGAGAAATAACACCCTAAATCAGCAAAACAATTCCAACCAACAAACCAAAACCCAGCAAAAATCTAGCCAGACTATCTATTTTACATATATTAAACCTATGAACTGAGCAAAAAAGGAAACAAGGTGGAAAAAATGAAAGTGGTGAACAAAAAAAAAAAAATCATTAAAAAACAGGTTTTTTTTAAAAAAAATTAAATAAAAATGGACTTTCAATTGAGAAATTGAAATTACTTGTTTCACAGTCCACTAGATCCTGTTCTTTTTCCTCTCCAAGAAGAATTAGTTTTCCCTTCTATATCAAAAATGACTCAGATTTGATTAGACATAATCATTTCTGTGAAAAAGGAGAAAATTATTGAACAATAAAATAATTTTTTAGAAGTATCTCCAGTCCCATGAAAAGCTTCTTTTAGTTTTCTTTTATCCCAGAAACTCAAAACAACAGATGTACTATATAGAATTGCAAAGGATAATTGCCACCGTTTTTTAAACCAAACATAGAAGGGTCAGAAGCAAAAAAAAAACCCAAAACCTCAAACCACATAAAATGAGCAACAAATACCTCAGAACTGCAATACCTGCATAAACCAATTATTTCATGTGAAACTCGCCTTCCATTTCTAAAAACAGTTTCTCATTTTCACTAACTTACATCTACCAATTGAGCAATTATGCAATATGTGGGTGTACCTTGCAGTCGTTTTCTTAACATCTGCATTCTCTGTTAAATTCTAACTGTACAAGATGTCTGATATTTTTTCTTTATCTTGAACCTTTAAAGTGGTAGGTTTACCAGAGGCGAAACCACACACCAGAGAATATGAGTCATATAATAAAGAAACAACTCTTCCCCTTCTCCCCCTTCCACCCTGAAGCTATAACAATCTAAAGACACTCTATTGTAAATGGCTTCTTTGGTAATATTGATAGCATGAACAACTTGCAATCGTTTAGTCAATGAATGAAGATTTTTTTTAGTCCTTACTGTATCTGCAACAAATTGTTCTTAGTGTCATTTTAAGGCAAACTAAAAATTGTGCTACTGCACATTACTGCAAAAATGAAACTCCTTTTAATATTCTGAATGTCTATGCACTTCCTTTCAAGTAATGCATAAAACAGAAAACATTTTTTGCATGTTCCTTGAATAATAACATAAAAAGATAAAAAGATGAGATGCCTACACAAGTTTATCTGAAAGATGGCTCTCATTTGTCCACAAAGAGTAGCCTATATGCTGAAATCCTTAATTTTGTAATGATTCCATTTCAAAAGATGACAACATTTACATACAAGTAAACCACTGCTCATGCCAACTACAATAAACACATAAGGAAGCAAGCCATGCGAGTTTCCATTCTGAAGTGCACTAAGTACGGGCCACTCTATCCTTTTATTCCCTTTTATATCCTTTTCTTTAGGTAGACTGCAACTCCTCAGACTGACATCCTGCATCTAATTCCATGTAGGAAACCAGCGTTCAACAAAGTGTCAATATAGTTAACTGGCAATTGGAATAAAAGAACTAAATGCAGAAACACCATTTACAAACAGCAACAAACAAATCAGCAACAAGAAAACCTCACACTACTAAAAGAGGTGCAACCACCATAGTTTTGTGAGAAAGTTAACCCAATGGTAATGCTGGCTTAAGCTCTTACCATGACCACCTTTCAAAAAAAGTAAAAACTCCAACATTTCAGTAAATGGAAGTGAAGCAACAACCTTCCCCTTTGAAACAGAATAAATCAGTGGTTTCTATTCTTACCTGCGTATAGTCAAAGTCAGAAAGAGGAGCTATACTCTTGATGTAGTCCATTCGAAATTGGTTTTCTGGGTTAGCCAGTGGAACTGGGGGTATTAAAGTGCTCATAGCTGAAACTATAGTCTAGAATTGGATAAAACAAAACCAAACACATTAATCTGGATAAATCTAGGATACAGGATCAATACAAGATAATCTAATATGATCAGCAAAATAGGATTTCTCTCAGCACAATCTTGGAGAGCACAATCCTTAGTATTTCCAGTACACCCAAGCATTTAAGAACAGTATAAAGTGTGTTCTTACCACAATTGCATCTTTAACATTTTTCCGAATATCCAGTATTTTCTGTTTCTTTTCTCTGCATTAAAACAGAAATATTAACACTTTGAGTTTTTTCTTCCAAAGCAGTTCATTCAGGTGCAATTAATTTTTTTTCACTGATCGTTTGTTTACCTGTTCTTCAATCATTACAACATACCAACTGAAAAGAACAGCAATACAAAGCTGTTTTTCCCCTTACCCCTTTGCTTGCATAGCTTGAAGAGCAATGCACATTCATCCCTGATGTTTTTTTTTGTTTTGTTTTTAAACCAGAAACCCATGGCCATATCTACAAAACCTCCTTTCATGGAACTGGAAGTCATTCTTTCATTTCAACAGCATGCTGTAAACATGCTCTAAATTAACAACACATAGTTGAAAGCCAAGAGATATCTAAAATTAATGCTATGGATTAATGAGAGTTTCTGCCAAAGAATTCTTCAGAGAGCAAATGATGTAGGCTAACAAAACAGAATTATTTCTAACAAATGTGCAAAATTAGTTTCAGTTTTACACTAAACCAAACACCGGAAAAACAGTAGCCCTCATCATCCTGAATATGACTTAACATGTATTTTTTTATTACTGACAGATGCAATGTTTGGTTATTTAGATGCAACATTTGGTTATTTGCTTCTATGGTAAAAAGTAGTCGCCATGTTGTTGCTACACAGGGGCCTGTCAAGCACTGCAGTAGCAACAGTGTAAAATACTGTAAAAGGGCCAGGAGGAGAAAACGCAAATATACAATAGCAGTAATTTCCTTATCCTTGCTTCCTTTCCTTTCCTTCCCTCCCTCCCCTAAAATGCAGTGTCAAGACACCAAACACAGAGAATGAGAGGAGAAATTTCCTAGCCTACAGTTTGCTAACGTGTTTCCAGCTTTTAATGAAATATAAGTCACAAAGTGTCAATAATTCTTACTCTGAATTAAATCCATTGACATGTAGGATTCGCATTTGTTTCACAATAGTGCTTTTTCCTGACTCACCAGCTCCTAAAAGAGAAAGAAGGGAGAATATTGTGAGACACATTTCAGGCTAGGGGTATGGGGTGGGTTTTTCTTTTTGGACACGACAGCATCTCCCACCTCCGGCAGCATTTCTGTGTGTATGCATCCATGTGGCTCAGGCGCCGAGCTCAATCTGGGGATGTCTCGCATATTGCTTAATACAGAAGCCTATATTTTTCATACCCAACGCGCACACAACGTCTCCCCTCACCACTGCGCCCTGCCGCCCGGGTGGGCTGGGGCAGATGCCCCTTCCTCACTCTCCTCTCCCCAGCCCCCACCTCTGCCCCCTTTCCTCCTTACCCAGCAGGAGCAAGCGGTGTGTCGCTTTATAAGCCAGCCTCTCTTTCTGCAACTGCTTCTCTATTTTTTTGTTGGCTTCTCGCTGCGCTTTCTCATCGATACGCTGATCCTCCGTTTTGCTGTTGCCCAAACACCCCATAGCCGCTGCTTAGGATGGATGTCAAACCGCTGCCTTTACAGATTTAGTATTTACAAGGGGGAGA